>JAJEJO010003808.1:172887-248707 GCA_020662805.1 Glaucomys volans | reverse complement strand
AGGATGTGGCGCAGTGGCTGAGTGCCCTGGAATTCAATCCCCAGTTCAAAAAAAAAGAAAGAATTAAGGGCTAAGAGACACACAAGGACAACTATACGACACCACTGATTTGAGGGTTAGAATAGGCTAGTTCATAGACACGGAAAGTAGAATGGTGGTTATTATTATTTAGAGGGTATGGAGCTCTGTTTGGGATGATGAAAATGTTCCTGAAATGAATTGTACAACATCATGAATGTACTTAATGCCACTGAATTGTACATCAAAAATTGGCAATAAGGTAAGTTTTATGTTTTGTTATTTTACACAATTTAAAGAAATAAAGGACTGAGGGAGGCCAGAGAAGCTGTGAAGGAACGTAATCAGTCCAGTGTAGGCTGGGACCCCAGACTGAAGAACATTTCAGGCTGGCACTCAAGCTTCCAGTGCTGTGGGCCTGATATGTCCCACTTAAGGGTTCCACCTGTGTTCACTTGAAGTTATTTGGAATATAGGCCTTAACTGGTGCCTCTAAGTCACTCCCAGCACTAGTCAATTCCTTCCTGCCTGAATGTACATCCTCTCTGGCCTCTTGGATGCTACCTGGTGGCTTAGGGGGAATCCACTCAAGCAGCTTCTCCATCTCCCTTTCTCTGGATTGCAAAGACAGGGCTGACTGGAGTGTAACTCAGCAATAGAGCACATGCTCAGCATGTGTGAGGCCCTGGATTCAATCCCTAGTACCTCCCACAGCACCTCATCTCACACACACACACACACACACACACACACACACGAAGACTGTCCCTCACTCAAGCTCTGGGAATCATACAATATGCACTGAAGGACCCACTGAGCTCAGGGAAGAGGATCTTTTCAAAAAGTTCTCCCACTCTTTTTCTCTTACCTTTTCTTTTCTTCTATATCTGTTATCTATTGCCACAATAATGCTGCAAACCAAACCACCCCAAATCTTAGTGGCACTAGCAGCAATTTATCATTTCTCATGAGCCTTGGGGGAAGCTGGGCTGTTCTTCTGACCTTGACCAAGCTCACTTATGTGTCCATAATTAGCTAAGGGCTGGTCTAGAATGGCCTCATCTGGCCTCTGCTCCACAAGGTCTCTCATTCTCCAGCAGGCAAAGGGATCACCACTACTGCAGTGGGTGAGAGAGATTGAACACTACTCTAGAAAACACAGAGGCGGCTGGGGATTTATAACCAATGAGCAGGGTGAAGGAGTCAGTGGATGGAAAATCACCAAAAGGAACTTTGTTAGGCAAGGGTGGGAAGCATTCTTCCTAAATGGACTTGGCAGAATTCTTGCTGAGCTGAGCTTCAAAGGCCAAGGTCTGCTTAAGACAAGGGCTTGGAGGAGTCTTTCTAAAGTTGAATCAAAAAGAGAATCTTTGTCAAAGACAGCAAGTGGAATGTGCAGGCTTCTTAAAGCCCAGGCTGAAAACCGGTAGTGTTACTTAGGTTGCAATTATTGGCCAAAGCAAGTCACAAGGCTAGCCTTAGTTCAAATAGTGGGGAAATGGCTTCATCACTTTGCAAATAACATGGACATAGGGAAGGGTGGAAAATTAGTCCCATCTTCCCAATGGATTTCCTACTGTCTTCATGGGAAGACCCTCCTTCCCTGACCAGGACCCTCAGGCAGAATGATCCCCTCAACTACTCCCTCTATCCTGATTCTGGTATCCTAACTGAGTGTAGAAGACTTCACTGCATGGGAAGCTGCAGTCTAGGAGGGGCCAGTGTTGGAGTCCAGGCAGCCTGGGGACTGCATGTCCTGATAGAGTTCTCCACACCTAAAAAGATAAAGAGAACAAGACTCCCTTGAATACAACCCATATGCCAGAGACCTGTTTTTAGGAAAAAGCAGAAGTCTGGCTGTCAGGAGTAGGTGGAGAGTCACACCAAGGCTAAATGGGGATTTATTAGAAATGGTCATAATGACATTAATAGTGGCCACCATTTCCGGGGCATCTGATATATCTTAGGCATCATGCTAGACATTTAATCATGTTTAACATGATTAAAACCTCCCTGGTGTTATAACCCTCCTTTTTATCATTAAGGAAATTAAGGCTCAGCCCAAAATCACAGAGCTAGCAAATGTAGAGGACTGACTGATATTTGAGCTCACTTAGTGAGCAACCTCTGTGTGTAGGCTTTTGCAAACAAAGATAAACAGTCAAGGACCCTGGCTTTCTGCAAGTGACAACATGTGGGGAGAGCAGACAAGGGGAGAAGTCACTTCACTGTGCACGTGAAGAGAACAGAGGAGGGATGCTCGGTGGGCCTCTCACACCTTGGGATCAGTCCAGGCCTTTCTTATTATACCACACCTGCTGCTCAGAGATCAGTTAGCAGCCTTTGGCTGCTAGTGACAGAGACCAGAAATAACAATGGTTTGAACAAAGGAGGACTTAATTTCTCTTGCATAAAAGAAGGTTGGCGGTGGCCAGCCTGACTGGTACAAGAACTCCTCTATATCCTTAGACCACAGCTTCCAGCTTCAAGGGGCAGGACTCAGATGGGAAGTTTTGTGGGCTGCACAGGTGGGATCCAAGCTCCAGCACAAGCAAACCACTTTCCCAGGTCCTCCACCCATTGTATCCATTCCCTTGCCCCAGAGTAGTTTCCTAAATGGCTTCCTCTGAAAGACTAAGGCTGTGTTGGGAACTTTGAGATGGGAAATGTTCAGGGGGACACACCCTGTGCCCTCTCCTGGGATCCTGAGTGCACATGAACCTGCTGTCAGCATGCCACTGCTCCCAGGCCATGTCTGTTCTCCTTCCCCTGGGGAGAAAGTGCTCTCCTTGGAGTAATGTTTGATAAGTAGCCGATACAAAAATGCAGTGCAGTTTGACTCAGTTGTATCCTCAAGACCCACAGTGAAAGGAAGACAGCTATTGGGATATGAAAGTGTAAAGGCCACAAAATTCCTACCACAAAAAGGAGACCCACATCCTTAGTCCTCCCCAAAGCTCAGTCAACACAAGCCGTCATGCATAGTAGAGTTTACTGAAGATCTGAGGATAACCCAGCCACCCCCAGGGCTCTGGCAGGGTGCTCAACTGTCCCTGCTACTGCAGCCTCTCTCCGGAGACCCTTTACTTGCCTTGGACTCTGTGATCCCTCAGGGCCAGCCCATTATTCCAAGTCCCAGATGCAGGACTTGCACCCACTTCTCTCCCCACTTCCAGGGAGACAAGGCGGAGGTATAGCTGCTAAGGAAAGCAGACTTTGATAGAAGTACTTGAACCACTTAAAAACCTCAGCATGACACAATTGGCCACATATGACATGATCCCATTCACAAGAAATCTCCAGAATAGGCAAATCTACAGAGTTAGAAAGTGGATTTGAGGTTGCCTGTCAGTAGGAGGTGGGTGGGGGGGTGACAGTGGGTATAGGATTTCTTTTGGGGGTGAAGAAATGTTCTATAATTAGATAGTGGTGGTGGTTGCAGAGTTCTGTGAATATACTAAAAACTACTGAGTTGTGTGCTTTAAAGGCGTGCATTCCAGGGCATGGGAGCTATAGCTCAATGAAGAGGGTAAGCCCAAGCTTCCCTCAGTTCCCCCGAACCTTACCTAGAAAGTCACCAGAGCTGCATCTGTCAGAATAAGGGAGATGCTGCCCAAGGACAACTCCACACGACAGCCAGACACTGCAGCACCTGCCTATTGAAGGACTAACCTGTCCTGAGCAGCAGGAGTGGCAGGTTTGCCCCCCTAGAGAAAACAGAGTCACCATCTATAACAGTGACGAGCACCCAGTGCCCATTTGTATCTGATGAATGAGAGAGCAAGGAAATAAATGAAGGAACGCTTGATTGCTATGGCCTGCCAGGGTATTGAGACCACCCAGGAGAAAACCCAGGGTCCCGCTCCCCCTTAGAGCTTAACTTCTATTTGTCATGTAAGCCAACTGGCACAGGTGAAGGGGCCTGGATTAAGTCTCCCACTTTCCAAGGGCTCTCTGAGGCTCAGAGTCACGGTGTGAATGCCACTGGGCACAATGGCCTTGCCTTTGCCAGTCCTGCCAGCCTTTCATAGCAAGAGCAGGAAATAAATGACTCAAATGTTCCTTTTGGCTCAGGCAATTGTTTAAATGATATTTTGCCTTCAGCTGCCAAGGAAGTGGGGCAGTTCCTTCAGGCCCCTCTTGGCTGATCCCAGAGTGAACTGGACGCAGGTTTATGTGCCAATTTGTTTTACTAAGTGCAAACCACTGCTGATCAGGCCACCAAAAATCAGCACAATGGCACCCAGAACCCCTGAGTTCATCAGGGATCAGGGAATGTCTGCCCTCTGAAATGTTTCCAGAGCAAACCCCGTGGTTTATTGCCCAGTTCAGAGGACCTGCAACTGCCCTGCCGGTCTTGAAGCCTGGGGGAACAGCTTGCTCCCCTGTTTTTGAAGAGCCCAATGAACTGGGGAACCTAGAAATGAACCAGCACAAGGGAAGGTGCCAGAGCAAACCAGTTTTTGAAAATGACTTTGGAATCTTGGCTTAGTACTGGGTGGCCTTGGAAAGGTTTCCTGTCCTGTTGGGCTTGGAGTCCTGGTATGGCCTAGAAGAGCAGGGACTTATCACAGAGGAGTTCCTGCCAGGGTCTGGCATATGACAAGTGCTTACAAATGTTGTTTCTCCATCCCTGCACTCGAATCATAGTGCCACCTGCCCCACTTCTCCTGCGGCCTCATTCCCTGAGTGTGCCCCCGCTGCCAGCTCCTCTCATGGGGAGGGCAGAATACCATGGGGGTTAAGAGGCAGGGGCCTGCATGGTCAGTTGGACCCCTCCAAGTCCTTGAAACTTGCCAGGGACCTTGAGGAAAGTTACTTACCTCTCATGTGCCATCTTCTCTGAAAAATGAGGCTAAGGGCTAAGGATGATTCCTCCATCAGAGGCTTGTGAGGAGTGGGAAGCAGCATGGGTGAAGGCCTGTGAGCAACACTCTGACCTGCAGATGGGGGGGCCAGTGATGGACCACACAGAAGATTATGTGATCAACCTCCAGGTCCACTTCAAGTGTGCTCAGCAACTCCCCTTTGCCAAAATGAGAGTAACTCCTAGGCAGTGGCCAGCCAATGATCTGCACCTGGCCAACCTGTTACCCATTGGCCTGTCTCCTCCCAGAACCAGTGGGGAAGGGGCTGGCAATTCCACCTGTGGGAATCTTCCGCTTCCCGTGTCCTCTAAAGCAGTTCCCTTTCACTCCGAACCTGGAATCAATAGCCCAAAGATGTCCAGAAGATGGACATCAGGAACACTAACCCCCTCAAATGACTTGCTATATACTGTGTGTGACATTTTGGAAGAGGAATTCCTCACCTCTGGCAGATCCTTGGAAGAGTCTGTTTCAGTTTCTTTTTTTCATTTTATTTTCCTAATAGTACTTCACTGGTTCTGAAAGTCCAGTATTTCCTTTTCACTGTCTATCTCCACCTCTAGCACATAAGCTCCAAGAGACTCATCTTGTAACTGTTGTATCCTCAGAATCTAAAACACAGCCTGGTTCTTGGTACCTTGTGAATGAATGAACGAGCAAATGAGGTACTTTGATCCAAAGGTAGAACTGCAGACCTGCGTTGCAATGGGGGTCTGGGCCAGCCCTGCAGTTAGTGGGGTTCTCCTCCAGGTGCTGCATCTGGGATGGAGGTCACTGGAGCAGAGACTGGTGCTCCTAGAGTGGGAGCATGTTCAAGACCCACCTGAGCAGAGAAGAACCTAGGGGGCCTGGGAGCATGTTCATTTATCCTGGCATCTTCTAGAGCAGGGAAAGGGCTAGGGTTTTGTTTTGTTTCTCTCTCTTATTTTCTCTTTCCTCTGTTTTAAGACAGGGTCTCAATATGTTGCCCAGGCTGGTCTTGAACTCATGAGTCCAAGTGATCCTCCCACCTCAAGCTTCCCAGTAGCTGGGACTGTAAGCAAGTGCTGTCACAGCAGCCTCCCTGCTCTATTTTCTACTGCTCTGTAATACCTTGTTCCAAAACTTAGGGCCTTAAGATAATTTTACCATAGCTCACAATTTCATTCTTAGGGATTCCTTCAGCTGCTGCTCAGCTGGGTGATCCTTCTGCCCCATATGGCAGTGACTGGGGTCACTTGGTGGTCAACTGATAGGTTGGTCTAGAGGGTGCAGGTCAGATGGTGGAATGGCTGCCATGCTGGCTCAGGGTCTGCTACCTGGAGCACCTGGGTCTGGCCTCTCTAATGAGGCAGCTCCCAGCTGCCAGAGGTTCCAGAAGGCCAAGGCAGACACTTCAAGGCTGCTTTTAACATGGCCTTGGATGTCACATACCATCATTTCCACCACATCCAACTGGCTACAGGCAAGTCACAGAATCACCCGAGGTTCAAGAGAAAGGAACAGGAATGACACAGAATCCCTGGGTGTGGGTATCTTTGGAGACAAGCTTCCACTGCCTCCCTCCTGGCTGGGTTCGGGGGACAGAGCCTGAAGCAGGGATACTAAGTAGGGCTGGGAAAAGATCACAGCCTCACCCCTTTGACCTCTTCTGCAAAACAAGAATCAAAGGACCTTGAAGCCACCCTGAAAGAATCCCCACCAAACTTTTAACTGATCCTGTTCTTCCATACTTTGCTCAAACATTACTGACCACTCACCTACTTTCATTTTTAGGCAGATCTGGGACATACTTCCTTCATCAGGCCTGCAGACCCAGTGAAGAAAAGAGTGTCCTCTCCTGGCATCAAGTTCCAGGCTCTGGAGGCCACTGCTCTTCCTGCAATCTTCAAACCCCTCAGCCATCTGAACATGCCAGCCTCTGAGAAATGTGCCTAAGAATTTAGCAAACAGTAACTGGTTGCTCTGGCAACACTTAAGAGTGATGGTTTAGGAGAGAGGAGGGCTGTTCCCAAAGTGCTCCTGGTTGCTTCAGCCCCATCCAAGGGGATCTCAAACACAAGCTAACAGAGGAGGCTGGGGAAGACTGGAACACTCTAAAAAGGCAGTGGGGATGGGAACACAGGCCACAAACCCTACCCTTGAGCAAAGGACGATAACACGACTTTCAGGAAGAAAGTCCTCATGGTTTCAGAGATGTTAGGAATCCATACCTCAGTGCTTCGGTACTTTCTGGAGAACTGACAACCCTCTGTAAAATATGGGTGGGGTAGGGAACTTCATATATTTCTTTTTTTTTTTTTTTTTTTCCCTGGGGTTAGATCTGGGGGGCTTATAACCTTTGCCACATCCCTAGTCTTTTTTTTCTTTTTTAATATAAATTAACCCATTTATTATAGGCTAGGGATGTCTCAAACGGTAGAACTTCTCCTGGTCTTTCAATTCCTTCAGCTTCCTGATTGCAGACTTGACTGTGACGGCAGGAGTGGTGTTGTAGGTCCAGGCACCACCAGCCACTGTTCTCATGCAGGAACCACAGTGCCAGATCCCCACAGGCCATCTCTTCATCTTCATTTTGCCACAGAAGGAGCAAGTGTACTTGGCATGCTGGCTGATTTCAATCTTCTTCACAATTTTCCGGAGGGAGACACCGTAGCGGGTCCCATATTTACTGACAATTCCGACCTTCTTACTGCGTTTAGCCATGTCACTGCGATGTAGGCCCGAGCCCAGAGAGCCCTAGTCCTTTTTATATTTTATTTAGAGACAAGGTCTTACTAAATTGTTTAGGGCCTTGCTAAATTGCTGAGGCTGGCTTTGAACTTGTCATCCTCCTGCCTCTGCCTCTGGAGTTGCTGGGATTACAGGCATGCACCACCATGCCTGGCTTCATTTCTTGTTCTTAAGAAGCCTTTAAAGTGAAGACTGCAAGAAGGGGCTTCAAAAAAACAGGGTTTGAGTCCCAGTTGGGTGACCCTGGAAATGTTACTGAATTTCTCTGATCTTTTTGAAAACTACAGAGGATGCTGGAAAGAATCAGTGACACAGAGCACAGAGAGCATCCAGCACAGACTTGGTGTATCATAAGCACCAAAAGCCAGTAGCCTTAGACATTATTATCAGGCTGGTAACCCCAACAGCTGCTGCTAACACCCCTCTCCTTCCTGGGCTACTGCCTGGGCCCAGTGAGATGAAATCCTCAGGAATAGCACTGACAAAAAGCTATAGAATGTCTGCAAATACTTTTAAGAAGCTACATTTTAAAAACTGTGAAAAGAAAAAAATTTGAGATTATATATTTCATGTGTATTTAATTTATATTTGATAGATCAAAGACAGTATTTCAACATGAGTGTGTCCCTGCACTTAATAGCACACCTGAATTTGGCCCAGCCATGATTCTATTTAGTGCAAAATGACCTCAAGTGGCTACTAAGAATATAATCTACAGCCCAGATCTAAAAGGGGCTGGGTGAACCCTTCCCTCTTGGGAGAGAGGAGGCCCAAGTGGGGCAGAAGGAGGAGCCTAGGCCTGTGTTTAAGAGACTTCCCTCACCAGGGATGCCAACAACCTTTTATGCAATAACTCCCTGCCAGGGATGAAGAGAAGAAAAAGAAAGACAAGAAAATAAATGGTTTATTTTTCTTTATCTCCACAACAGATTAGTAATAACAGACAATCACACAGAAAGCATATCCTTTATTTAAAAAAAAAAAAAAAAAAACCAACCAAACAAAATATAACACTCCAGCTTTGATGTGGGGCCAGCAAGGACTAAGAGATTCAGGACCTAAATAGGACATGAGGACATGTGGGGTCACCTGGAGATTCCCTGTGGGAGCCCAAGGCCCAGAGAGCCACTGCAGATGAGAGCTGGTCCCGCCTCACCGACTGCTGGGCTCACCCTGCATTCAGAGCTGCAAATGGGGACTTGGGGTGAAAGACGGTAGTTACAGCTTGAAGAAAAAAGCCCAGAGAAACAGATGGACACTGAAAGAGAGAGGATGACATATGAAGAAAACACCTTGTCCTTTGCCTCTTGCTGGTGTCAAAGAAAAGATCTGAGGTGTTAAAAACAACAGGACTCTGGAATACAGTAAATAAATTAAAATAAAACAAAAACTAAAACACCCTTGCTTGAGATCCTTAAAACAAAAAAAGTCTAAAACTTTTCAGAAAAAAATTTGAGGTCAGTTCTCTTGGAAATGGGACTGGACTTGATAATTGTGTGGTTCTTCCCTGCCTGAAGAATCTCCATGTGCTTAAATGGCACTTGAAAAAAACAGATATAAGATGACATTTGGACAGATGCCACTTTCTGCAAGTAGAAAAGAGCTGGTCTCAGTGGTATTGAGTCTGGTAGGAGCCAAAAAATAAGGAAAATTCTACACCCAGATTTCCTATTTGAGTCTCAGTCTATAGAAAGTTTGACATCTCAGATGAAGAACAAAAGCAAGTTGCAAACCAATATATGTAAAGGTCATTCTGAACATTTTAACCATAAATGATAAGCAAAGACCAGGAAAAGATAAGGAACTGAATCTAAGGTACTCAAGTTCCAAATACACAAATCCATTCCTATTTGTTTCATTTTCTTTTTCTTTTTCCAGCAAGTTGCAGAAAACATGCAGAAATAATGGCCACTGGCGGAGCTCACGTCATTCTTCACAGGGAAAGCTTGAACAAGGCACAGTTCCCTGGTGTTGAAAAGGGCAGGGTTCTCTATCAATGATGTGGGTAACCAACACCACGAGCCTGCCCTCCTGCTGGAAAAGACTCACAGGTCACCTCAAAATGACCAAAACCCTCTGACAGAGTATTTTAAAACATATTATGAGCAGAAATATTTAGAGTGAGTCATTAGTTTCCTAAATCTTTTTGGTGGGTTCAGAATCAAGTGGTCATTTCATGCAAATTTATTTTTTTTCTAGAGGCAAAGTGTAGGGTTTTAATACAATTTTTAATCTGGCCTGAAAAACATACTTTAGTGTTCAATGACTTGAAAATGTGTGTGCATGTGTGTGTGTGTGTGTGTGTGTGTGTGTGTACATATATATATATATATATGTATGTACATATATATATGTACATTTATATGTATGTACATATATATATATGTACACACACACATAAATATATATGTATATATATTATATATTGTTCATTTGTTTCACTTGCCAGGAAAAACATCCATCAGTACTTATAAGCCCCATTCCCTCTGCTAATCACTTAGTTACCAGCTTAACCTAATGGTGGGCAGAAAAGAGTATGCAGAAGTCAACACAGCATACATCCTCACGAGTGTACAAGAATCAAGAGCAGTTTAGAAGCACGAAATAAATAGAAACATCAACCACAAAAGGTCATCACTCACTCCAGAGTTTAAAGTGTCCTTTCTGGCTTTGTACTTGGCCTGACCCCAGTCAACCCACGCGTTTGCCCTGCCCCAGGTGGAGGCCTGTAGAAGCCTGTCTCTCTGTACTTCTACATGAGTGGGTGTGGGCTCCAGCATGAGAACAAGGAATGGACATTCCCAAGATGTAAAAACACAAAACAACATAAAAAATACCACAAAACACCATGGGCCCATTACCTCAAACTGAGAGCAGTGTTTGGTGGAGGTTGCTTAGTATACAGTGGTCTGAAGGTCAACCAAGATGAGTGGAACCATCAGGTGAAATCACGTATCTCCTGTTTCTACAGAACTGGGTACAGTCAAGAGAGATTCTCAAAATGGGAAGACATAACAAAGACCATTTCTCTGCTGCAGCCTGGAGGGCTCTAGAAAGTTCTCTTTGAGGCAATGAGACGTGGTGGGGCCTTTGCATTATCCACCACCCAAACATTCAGCTTGGTCAGGGCACAAGCTCTGTCCACCTAGGGCCCCAGCATGGTATCACAGTCCTTCTGTTCTTCTTTCTGACACCCTCAACAGGATGCTATGAGGTCAGGGCACTGTGTTTTCCAGCTGGTAAACTGTGGGTCTCCTTTTTCTGCCCATCTTTATCAGGAACCTTTCCGCTCTGAGAAAACAAGCAGGGCCTCTCCAAGTCCACCAAGCAGGAGGCTGCAAATGACAGCATGAAGTCAGGTTCTCACTCCTTGTAGACAGCCTGAGTTGCCTGGCACCCACATAAAACAGGACAGGGGACACCTCCTTCAGTCTGCAACTGTGATTCTCCTACCAGCCCAGATTGCCCTGCTTCCAACTGGAGTGCAGGAACCACCGTGTCACTTGGGGCAAACCTCTGCTACAGTGTGGGAGGTGAGAGGCTGGGAGACCAGCTTTAATACCTTCCCACAGGCAAGGCAGTGGTACGTCCTCCTCCTCCTGACCAACTCTGCTGTCTCCGGAGGAAGCACACAAGGTAGAAGGGCTTCCCACAGAGCCCTGGGGGTGCTTTTTGCTAAAGGGGACTGATGGCTATGAAATTATGCAGAGATTCATAATCCTGTCATCAGTAAGGTGATGATCTCTGAATCTTTGCATTTCATTTAGACTAACAGAACATTTAAAGGTGAACATACAAATGGGGAATCATGAATTTTCCACCAGCACAGAAAGAAATATGGTCAGTGATTTAAAATGAAGTAGTGTGAGAGGGGAAGACAGTGATAAAAAAGAGAGTTGAATATTTTAACACGCCTAAAATTTAATACTTGCAAAGGTCTCTCCATTTTCTATTTTAAACTTCTCAGTAGACAATCTGGTGTCTGTCTGAATCCCCTGTCATTCTGGGCAGTGGGTGGGGCCATCACCAAGGGATTATGATAGTGGCTCCCTGGTGGTGAAAGATTCTTTTACAGAGGAGCCAATCCCCCTTTCGAAAAGGCCCTTTTCTTCCCTTCATCTCTGTCCTCACACCCAATACCCCAGTCCTCTTGCATGCTCATACACAACACACACACACATTCAGACGACAGTGCCTTCTTATCTCTAACACGTTTGGGATGCTGAATATATCAAACACACCCAGGCTGCTCATGGTACGTTCCCAGTGGAAAATCCCACCTATGTGGGTGACTCTGATATCAAGGCAACTTGCACAATTTTACACTTCTGATCCAAGAATACTGAATTAACTATGTATGAGAATATAAGAACAATAAACTTAGAATCAGGCCGACCTGAGTTCAAGTTTTGGCTCAGGCATTTATTGGCTATTAAGGCTCAGTTTCTCCATCTGGACCATAGAGGCTGATCACATCTAAAAGCTTCTGGGAGGTTTAGAAATAACATGCCCGAAGCAATCACCCCTGTGCTTGGCTATCATGGACAGTCAATAAACTATGAGAATAACATGAGAATTTTTCTAATCAACTGTGGACTCAGAGCAGCAACCCCCTTGCATGGACCTCATGGCAGGCTGGCCACCCAACCTGAAGATGTCTGGTGATGGACACATCCTATTGTGTAAGCTAGCCTGTCACACAGGCGAGGAGCTCTGACACTGGACAAGCATGTCTCTGTGGACATTTTCCTTGTGAGAGGCACTGGGTTGGCCCTGGAGACTGGCTGAGATACAGTTCCCCCTCTCACTGAACAAAGCTGCATCCTATAACCTCACCTGTGAATCTAAGTCCTACTTTCTGAAGCAAGGGATAACGAATCTATTCCTTCATCACCTTGGGAATTGGGAATATCCCCCAAACCACCATGATCTCCTTTCTTGACAAGGGCAGAGTGGATGCCAGTTAAGGAGTCAGTCACTAAGGGAGGAGTATGAGGGTGCTGCTTCACTGGGACAACAAATGGACTATGGAGATTGAGGGGAGGGGGCAAGGGAGATGTGCACTGAGTTATCTTAAGCTCCAAGTGGGAATGTATGCACTTGTTTCCTACTGAAATCATTTATAAATACAGAAAATCAATCATTTCAGTTTAACTCACAATTAAGTGCCTGGAATCGGTATCTACATTATGAATCAAATACATCTCTGAGGACTTTACTCATCTACAGTCATCATTTATAGGTAACTTATGGGAGAAACTGTGATCCAAGTTCCAATAGACCCTATTCACAGCCCACATGTGAAGCTGAGAACCTGCTTGTCCCTTGTCTAGTTCAGGACCCCAGAAACTGGGGTGGGAGCTCTGAGGCCTCTTTTCTTTGGAGAAGCTGTTCTCAGCTCACACAGGCTTTCCTCTACAGACCAGACTTTTCCTTTGAAGCAGATCTTCTGTTTCCCCTCAGTAGCCCCTCAAAGATGGCCTATGGTATCTCAAGTCCCCAGGCAAGTGCAGAGTCCCTGCAACTGGATGCGAAGGCTGCATGGAGCTTGCATGGGTTTGGATGGCTTTTATTTCTGGAAATGTAACTGGGGGCTCAGCCGCTTTATACATTTCCCACTAATCCTTCTAATCACCAGGGAGAAGACTGGGGCAGGCTGGCTCTCTGCCACCTGTCCTCCCACAGACCAAGAACAATGCTGGAGTGTAACAACCCCATTTCATCCCTTTGGCGGAGTTACTTTACAAAACACCCAAGGAGCTTAGTGAGTGCTAAAATGAAAACAACCTCGGGTTCCTTCTCTGTGAAGCAAGCAGGGAGGTCAGCTTTGATGTTGTTTTCTGAACTGCAGGAGAAGCTGACACGGGTCCCGGATTCTTAATAGCATTACAACTATTTAAGTCAGAGCTTGACTGAACTGTTTGCAAATTTTATAATCCTCGTCATTCCTGAAATGAACACACTTCATGTAGCTAAGGCATAAATATCTGACGTGTGGCCAGGCAGAGCCACCATGAGCTTCTCTTTCAGGGGCTATTTCAGGGCCTCTCCAGCCCTGCTCTCTTTTCCTCTGGGGTACCAAGGGCCTCATCTCAATTCGACTTCTATCTTGTGGTTATTCAATCAATTCCTATTGAACCCAACAAACTGGATGGAAAATGTATCGTTTTCATGGCTGCAGGCCCAGCACCTAATGTGACACCTGATAAATATTTATTCAGCCAATGATTGAATTATACTTGTTCTCTCAAATTCCATTTATATTCCAAACTACTTTGCTTTTTTCTCTCATCCTTACAAAAATGTATCTGCCTAATGTCCCATTCCCTTTGGGCCTCAATGAGTGACAGCTTATAATCTGATAAATTATGATAAAACTTGAGAGGCAATGAGCAATAATGATTGGGAAGGCCCTATTTAGAAACCTTAAAGAGGAGGTTTCAGATTCTTTTTTATACACCTTTATTGTGTTTATTTGGTTTTATGTGGTGCTGGTGATTGGATCCAGTGCCTCACACATATAAGGTAAGTCTCTACCACTGAGCCACAACCCCAGCCCCTCAAATTCTTAATGCAAATGGAAAACTGATAAATGTCAGACACTAAGATTCTTATGGTATTTTGGAATGTGTTGGGGAAATTCTTCTTGCCCCTGAACTCATTCTTCCTATGCAAAGAAGGTCCCCTAAAATCAAAAGGATGGGACATCTTTACTCCCAGATGATTTAAGATTATTTTTAAAAGATGCTTAGTGTTGGTGAGGTTTGTTCTAAGATGGAGTTTGAGCCATCTTCATGATTGGCATGCAGGCTCAATGAATGATGGGCAAAGGAAGAGGGAAAAAGAACAGTTGATCATGGAATCCCTGGAATAAACACTTGGCATTTCCTTTCTCACCTTGTACCTAGACCATTTCAAAGACAAGGGTGACTTCCCTGGTCTAGAAGAGAGGATTCAGAGAAGTTCTACAACTAATTCTACTTGACAGGGATACTGCTCATGGGTCAGAATATTTCCCTCTTCTATGTCTGAACCTCTTTTGCTGAAAATGTAGAATAAATTAGTATCGATATGTGCCATAAAACTGTTAATTAAAAAACAGATGATTAAGTATAAATCTTGATATTTAAATTACCGAGCTTGAACTAGATTGTTTTTATAATTAAAAATAAGATAACTGGCTGGACAAGAACAGGTGCTTTTAATTGAAGACTAAAAATTGACCAGCTTGGGGTCCTTAGACTGGTAACTGTTCTTGGATCCAGTACTTGCTCATTCAGCATGTGCTTGGTGCTAGACTAGAAACGTGAAGGTGCACAAAGACTGCCCCTCTGCTATAGTTCCTTGCAGCCTTGAGGGCAGAATAAGTTGCATACCTTGCTGTCACTCAGCACTACCTAGTGCTTCCAGAGCCAGACCCAGAGTGGGTGAGAGGTACTGCTAAGGACTTGACCCCTGAGCTGATCCAAATCTCTAATCAAGAGGTGTGTAAATTCTGCAATTTGCTGAAATTTCAAATGGCCACTCATTTCCACGAAACTTGAGATCAGTGACTCCCAAGGGGGGTGATGTTACTTCCCCAGGGAGCATGTCACAATGTCTACAGACATTTTCCATTACGACTGAGGGGGGTTTATTAGCATTTAGTGGGTTAGGGTTCAGCTTACATCCTATAAGGCACAGGATAGCACCCTCACAACAAAGAATTATCTGGCCCCAAATACCAGTGGTGTGCAGAGTGAGAAACTCTAGATGGCCTATTTTGTGCAACTAAGCTGCTATCCACCCAAGAAGGTGGATAATGAGATGTGTATGACCCTAGCCAGAGTCATAGATTGGATTTACCTCGTAGCCTCAGAGCCCAGCCTTGCACTTGTGTGGCATGAATAAACATCCAAATGACTGGATGCAAGGATGTCAGCTGGAGCAGGTCCTTGGTTTGAGCCCACCCGGGGGCTCAAACTGGAGCTGCAACTGGAGAGCACCTGGCCACACGCAAGGACAGCTCTGTCCATTCCAGCATAGTCCTTGTGTGCAAGAGCAGACCCACATTAACTAACAGCTGTTCCATATTTTCAAAAGAATTTGGAAATCTGGACTTGTATAAGAAAATCACCCGATTTCTAAATATCAATGACTAAGTCAGAATTTGAAAAGCAAAACACAAAAAACTATAACTTTACAGGCAAATGCAGTAGGTTAAAAAAGAAAAGGCCTACAGCCCCTGCCTTGTGTGACTTCTGATCAGTCTAAACTCCCACACCACAATGATCAGCCCACCCCCTCCAAGGACCTGAAGCGGACTGAGAGTGGTCACTAACCACATCTGAACACACCCACTGCAAAGATAATGCAGCTAGCTCTGTGCATGACAGAAATCTGAATTACAGTCTGACACGCCCCTTCTGGTGGTTCACTTTGTGGTAGGAAAATTCTTTGAGCCTGAAAACACACCACCCTTAACCTTAAGAGTTCTAAAAAAACCAGGAAATTCCAAAGTCAAGGTTCCTTTTGCAATAATCACATATGCTGCTTCCTTGATTCGGATATACACAGTCTTTCTTTCCATTTTGTTTGGGGCATACTCTCAAGTTCACAGGATGTGAAAGAGTCTGGAGACACAGCCTCTTACAGACTAGAGCCTTTTTAATATCCCAACTTAGCATTTCCTGGTCACTGGTGAACTGTCTCACTCTTGTTTCTCACGCTCAGTTCAGTGCCTGGGTTTTCCTGATTCATTCTGAAATTCTTCACGAAATATGATTGATGAAGGCTTATGTGTAAGAGAAAAATACTATCAATAATTTAGATTAAGCCTGATGCTGTGGTGCATGCCTATAATCCCAGCAACTCGGGAGGCTGAGGCAGGAGGATTATAAGTATGAGGTTAGCAATTTAGTAAGGCCCTGTCTCAAAATAAAATTAAAAAGGGCTTGGAATGTAGCTCAGTGGTTAAGGCCCCTAGGTTCAATCCCCATTTACCAAAAACCAAAACAAAACACCACCATGACTAATACCATGAAGGTTAAGGATATAGAAATGTGGGGAAGAGACTCAAGTATGTCCCAGGAGGCAAATGTTTTCTCCCTTGGCTGCTGGTTTTGGGACATCAACCAGCCCACTATTTGATATCATTCCTTTCCAGGATAAGTGCAGAGGAAGAAAGAGGGAGCAGGGATTAGCTGCCTGACCCACGGTCCCAGCTTAAACTATTGCATCTCACCATTGGCACCTCCTGCTCTTTGAGAGGGGCTGAGTCCTTTCCTATCCTTAGTCCACCTAAGCCTCTCCCTTCTGCATGAGGTTCAGTATCAAGCCAGTTCAGCCCTTCTTCCAAGTCTTCTCTCCCTCCTTTGGTCCTCATGCTCAAAGGCATTCATACAACTATTATTCTACCCACCCCCACGAATTAAACTTTTGATTTTCATTTTCAATGAATGCCCCTTGAGGAATGGATGATGTCATGCTTTTTAATGGCTTCCATATATATTGCAGATAGCAGTCACTCAGCAAATATATTTAACTGATTGATAGAATCATAGCTATCATAGTAAAAATTAAAATAAAAGATGACAAGAGGACTGGGGATATAGCTCAGTTGGTAGAGTGCTTGCCTCACAAGAACAAGGCCCTGAGTTCAATCCCCAGCACTGCAAAAAAAGGATGACAAGATTTTTGTCCTAAAAATCTATCTTGTACACTGTCCATACAGCAGGCAAGTCCATGCAGCATAGGCAGTACCTGAGCAAAGCTAAGCAATCATATGCTTTTTTTTTTTTTTTTTTTTTTTGCTGATAATACTGGTAAAGAAATACGTTTCAAAGGTCCTGCCTCTTTCTACTCCTTTTGGTGCTATCAACCTGGTCTTAGCCACCGTCATCCTCTACCCTGATCCCTATCAGAGCTCATCTAGTCTTTTTGTTTCTTCCCACTCCCTTGACTGTTCATCACATAGCAGACAGACAGAGGAATGCCTTGTTAACACAGGAACGTGTGACTCCTTGGCTCAAACCCTCTAATTGCTTCCCAACTCACTCAGGTAAAGCCACCTCCTCACAGTGACCTCTCCAGCCCCATGTGATCTCCTGCCTCATCAACAACTACTACCTCTCTAGCCTCATCACCTACAACTCTGCCCCTTGCCATGCTGCTCTGGTCACACTGTTCCTCAAGTGAACCAAGGACACTCCTACCTCAGGGCCTTTGCACTTACTGTCTCCACCATATCCTCATGACTCACTTCCTGATGGTCTGTGATCAAATATTTAGAGAGGCAGTGCTGTCTTTAAACAAATGCATGGCTGCATTCTAAGCAAGGATCATTTGGAGCTTATCTAAGAGAATGTGAATGAAAAAAATCAAAAGAAAATAAGAGCTCTTTATATATCTAAACTAGTACAAACACACACACACACACACACACAGAGATGGTCCTCAGCATCTGGAGGTTCTGCATCTGCAGATTCACCCAACCTCAGACAGAAAACGTTTGAAAAAAATTGAGTCTGGACTGAATATGTACAGACTATTTTGTATTAACAACTAACAATATAAATTACATTACCTTATATTAAACATCATCTAAGGATGATTTAAACTATGTGGGAGGATGTGCACAGGTTATATTGCAAATACTGTACCACTTTATGTAAGGGACTGTGGATTTTGCTATCCACAAAGGGTCCTAGAATAACCAATCCTCACTGGACACCCAGGGACAAATGGTGGTTCACCAGCAGTGGTTGCTCTGTGTGGCGAATGGCTGGAAGGTGTACTGGTGATGTTCTGAACTGGATGCTGGTTGCAGTACAAGTGGAAAGTTCAGTTCCTGAAAATTACATCAGGTCCTTTATTGTATGAAGAGCTGAATAAGAGTGATATATTCACTCTTCTGAATGTCAATGTACATATCAGTAAGAGTCTTCTTTAACCAAGAAATTTTACTAATACGAGACTTAAATTAGGATGGACACATTCCCCCAATACATACCCTTTCTTCAACATTTGACCAAAAATTAGTACCCTGTTGAAACTCCAACAACAAACTTGCATTTCTTTTTATGGCACAGGACTTACCATCCCACAGTTGGACTGGTCAGGATCACATCAAACAGCCATACGGATAGCCCAGCTGTGATCACCTGCACAGAGAATTGCAGCAAAAGATCATCAGAGCAGCAGGGCTCTGGGAGCCTCCAGAACCAGAAGCATTTCTCTCATATTCACACCACATTATTTCAGACCCCTTGGCATTAGTCATCTCTTCCCATTTTGTGTCCTTTTCCCCACACACCTCCTAATCCCTGGCATTTTGTGTGGCCTCTGAGCAAAGCATTTGGTGTGGAAAATGCTAAATCCTGTCTCATTTGGAGGTGAATATCTTCAAAGAAGCTTCTAATTTCCAAAGTTCTCAAAAGAGACACATAGCCAATATTCCTCATCTCGGGAAGGAGTATATTAACTATACTCATTTCCATCTCTCATGGTGTGGAATTCATCTCCAAGGTTAGGGTGCTCACTACCTGTTCCCAAACACACATTTATCTGTCAATCTGCCTGTCCATAGCACCATCTCTGCCACCTCTCCTAGTTCCATCTTTCTGGCCCATTACACGTTCTGGGATGCCAGGAGCTTCCCAGGGAAGAGGGCAGGTAATCATTAATTATTTGCAAACATCAGAAGCCAAAGAAGTGAGAAGAGGTTATCTCCACACCCCTCAGAGCCAGAAATTCCAGAAAAGTCTCTTAGGAAGGGCAGTTGTGGGACCCAGACTCCAGAGGTGTCTCTGAGCAACCGGCACAGAGGTTGTATGTGAACCGATGACCCAACCTTGTCCACACTCAGAACATCTGCTTGAGACAAGCTGTATCTTGTCCTCCAGAATTCTGCATTCTACAGGTCAAAACAGGTCCCATGAGGAAAGTGATCCCAAGGACCTGCTTTCTTGCTGTTAGAGGAGGTGGGAAGCAGGCCATGTTGGAATGAGGGTCATTCACGCTGGAGGTCCTCAGAAATGTCAACTACCTCCCATGAGACTTTATATGCTGCCCTAGGGGCCTCTTTAGGTCTCCTGGATGGGAACAAGGCAGGAAGCAGATGGCCAGAAGGAGGGAGCAGGTCTGATGAACCCTGTCCTTACCCACTAACATCTTTCCATTTACCTTCTTAGATAGAAGTATGGAGCTAGCAAACAGAGCCTTCAGTATATTAACTCTGTGACATTTTGAACCTTTCTGGTTTACGTATTTGCCTCACATTTGGAGTTTTTGGCAAACTTTCTGTTTGCCCCACTTTATTGCTTTGCAGCAAAACCCTGGACCAGAAAAGATCTAAGTACCATTTTCATGGACAATAAAGTAGAAACCAGATCAGAGGGACAACTGCAAAGTGGGACACAAAGGAAAGATTTCTCAAAGTGGGAAGTGAGTGGTGGGTTTTTTTCCTCTTTAAAGGATACAATGAAGGACAGTTGTCCTCATTCCTCCTCCTTCTTCTTTTTAAAAATTTAACATTTCACTTAGGACTTCTGCTTCTACAGTCATAAATGAGGCAGGGATAACACCGCGTTACCTTGCAACGTAGTCATCTGGTTTTAGAAAAAGGCGATGCTGAGCACATGAGTGAGTCCACCTGCTTCCCTGACTGTATTGATATAAAGGATAAAGTGTTCTTGAGCATGAAAGTTGACCCTGACTCCAAGGCCCCTGGACCTGGAGATTCTAATTGTGGTAGCCTTCAGGAGCCCAGTCAAGTCTTCTTTTCCTGCTTGTTAAAAACTTACACTTTCTCCAAAAAATGTATCTCATCCAGGTTTCCCAGTACATTAACATTTAGCCATTTGGAGACATGATTTTATAGCATGTGTGCCTGTTTTTATTATGTTCCTTTTTATTCTTATTGTTATTGTCACTTTCTCTTCCTCATTTTTCCTTCCTTAGTCTTGACCAAAGTTAACTACCTTATTAATCCCTCTTTCCTTTTGCAACTTCTTGGACATTTTCTGGGATGGTGCTAATCAAGATGCACTTCTTGGCACTGAGGAAGAGGGAGCGGCCTACTGGTGGACGTCTGCATGGTGGCAGTGTGGCATGATGGATTGCTTCACAACATCTATGAAGGACCCCCTGGCCTCTTTTGTTTCTTCACCACTATCCTCATTCCTTTGTCCATTTTTATCAACCAGCTGAGGCCTTCTTGGCTCAGTTTCTCTCCTTTTCCTATGATTACCTCTTCCACATTATTTATTCCAGCCTGGGAAGAGGGACACCTCCCTTGCCCTGCCACACCCACAGCTTGGGGCTGGTGCCTCTGTACCACAGGAGCTCCTTCAGTTTAGGAGGATTCCCGGCAGCCACGACACAGGCAGCTGGCCTGCTTCTTCCTATTAACTGCACCATTTGCCAAGAAAAACACGTCTTAAATTTTTCAAACCAGTCCCTACTTGCAAACAAGATTGGTTTTGGTAAACCACGCTGTTGCCTTCACCATCTGCTCCTTCCTGGAAATGTTTGTGTAGCATCCCGCCTTTCTCCTGAGCCACTTTCTAAAACTTCTTGGACGTTTCCTCCCTCAATGAACAAGTTTGCTGCTGGCTCAGATGCTCAATGAAAATTTTACAAATAGGTGTGCCTTATTTCTGTCACAAATGTACAGTGAAGTTGTTTGCTTGGCAGAGCTACTGGGCAGTTGGGCGTGTCACTCTTTCATCTATTCAGGAAAAACTGTCAGTTGCTTAGGCTTCTCCTCTTTCCTCTCCTTTCCCCACCAGCTCTCCTTTTGGAGGCATTTTCTTTCTCTTTCTTGCTCTCACTCTTGCACGGAGTTACTATGGTTTTACCAATTCGCAAAAGCCACTTCATAAGAAAGGACAAGCAGCAGGCAGCAATGCCTCTGAGCAAGATGGACACCGGGCAGCTGGGCAGTCTGACTTACCCACTAAGAGAACTGCTCCCACCCATCAGCCTCACCATGTGTGAGGTTCAAATTCATGTCCTAGCAAAATGGTAGATTTCTTTGCACCCTGAGCCTTCACTGGCACAACCCAAAGTGCCAATGCTAAATCTGGTCACACCAAGGGTGCACTCTATTCCTGATTCTACTAGGAAAGAAAGAAAAGCCAGGAGCAGCTGAGTGGTCCCAGTCCAGGTGCAGAATGTCTCACACAAAGTCACCAAGGGACAGAGCCTGAGAGGTGGAAGGGACTCCCTTAGCTCATAATTAGGGAGACTGTGGCCCAGAGATGGTGTGTGACTTGCTCCAGGAACTCTGCTGGTTTGCGGCAGCAAGGGGTAGAACAAAGGCCTTGACCCCTAGGTTAACATTCTCTCACAGCCAGGAACACAAGCAAGCGCTCACACAAACTCCACACAGCTTAAAAGGAAGAACCCACTGAAAGTGGAGACTCAAACAGTTATTTGCCCATCTGTGGGTTCATAACAGCATTATGTACAATAATCAGATGCAACCCAAGTGTCCACTGAAGGAAAGACAGACAAAATGTGGTACAGACGTATGATGGGATATGATTCAGCCTGAGAAAGAGGAGATTCTGAAACATGTTACAAAGTGGATGGACCTTGAAGACATTGTGCTGAGTTAAATAAGCCAGTCACAGAAAGACAAAGACTGATTCCACTTACATGAGCTACTTAGTCATCCAACTCATAAAGAGAGAAACTCATAAAGGCAAAGTTAAAGTTTGGGAAGAAGGCAAATTTGTGAAGATGGGTGATGGTTGCACAACAATATGTACTTAGTGCCAATGAATTGTCCTCTTCAAAATGGTTGGGATGGTAAATGCTATGTTTATTTTAACAAACACACACAGAGAATCCACTTCTTTCTCTCTGCCTGAATTCTTAATTCTTACCCTTCCCTCAACTTTGCCTGACTAAATCTCAAGGCTCATCTCCAGACTCTTCTGAAACAATGACTCTTCAAAATTGCTATGGCTTGTCCCCTGAGCTCAGGTGGGAATTTAACCTCCAAAGTCACATGCTAATAGCATCCAGAGGGTGGAAACTAAGTCCAACTACAGTGTTTAGAGGTGGGGCCTTTGGAAAGTGGTTAGGATTAGGCAAGGTCATTAAGGTGGGACCCCCATGACTATAATCCTGGTGGCTCTATACGAAGAGGGAAAGAACCAGACATACACATTCATGTTCCCCATCTATTGCCATCTGAGGCCTTGTGCCACTTTGGGACTCTGCCAGCAAGAAGTTCAGCACTGGGAATACTGATACCAGTGCAATGCCCTTGAACCTCCAAAACTGCAAGCTAAATAAACATCTTTTCTTTATTTGCCTCAGGTATTTTGTTATAGTAACAAAAAGTGGACCATCCAGGAACCTTTCCCAAGTGCCCCTGTTGCTTGACCTGTTCACCCCCAGCATTTGCTCTTCCTACCTGGGTGAGAGTCTCACAAGCTGCCTACTGTTGTATTTCTCAGTCACTGATGTATTTACAAGCCTATCTCCCCTCTCCAGTCTGTGACCACCTGAGGTCAAAGACATTGAACTATCCCATCACGGAGCTCAGTCGGCATCTACTAAAGCTGGAAAGACTGAGAACCACTGCTGATCTCTCAGTCACACATTTTTGTGAAAAGTACTCAGGCACAGTATTTTTGCTTATTAGGAGGGTTAGCTCTGAGGGAGAGGTTCTTCGTGTGCTTAAAAGCTTATAATTTGCTCTGAAACACGAGTAGAAACATTTCATTTCAACCTAGAAACAAAATTTCTTCTTTTTTAGGAAAAACACAAAACGAAAACAAAAACAAAAAACAAACAGAAGGGTCAATAGAAAGCGTCTACCTTTTCCTATTGGAAATATCTTGGGGCATTGGAATACCTGGGGTTTAGAAAGGAATGTGTGCGTGTGTGTGTGTGTGTGTGTGTGTGTGTGTGTAGAACATAACTTTAATTCTTAACTCCCAGCTCCTTGAAAGTCAGGTCAACAAATGCCAAACAGATTACAGAGCAGTACCAAGAACATGATCCCAGCCTTTATTTCCTTGACTAGGCCCCAAGAGCTTCACTGCCCCCTCCACCATCATTTACTAAAAACTGGTTGTGGGAATGTATTGGTTTTGACATTTGTTTGTCCTGGGGGCTTCCTGAATGTCTTAATTCATTTTCTGCTATAACAGAATGTCACAGATTAGGCAATTTATAAAGAACAGAGATTCATTTGCTAAGGTTCTGGAGGTTGGGTGGTCCAAAAGCACGGCAGTGGCTTCAGTTATGTGTCATAACATGTAGAAGGGCAACAGAGCATGCGCGAGACAACAGTTTCGTTCATTCATGGCAGAGCCCTTATGATTTGATCATCTCTCAAAGGTGCCACCTCTTAATACTGTTACAATGGCAATTAAATTTCAACATGAGTTAAGAGATGACAATCAAACCATAGCACTGAATGATCATCTGATGTGGAGTCCTAGGTCACAAATAGGACCCTTCGGGCAGGAGCACAGAGGTTGAAACCACAGAAGGAGCCCTCAACCATTCCATCCTCTCCACCCAAGGCCATCCAAACCACAGGATGGGACTCTACTTTGATCCTGACTCCAGAGTTATACCAGTGTCCTTCTTAGCACTCCACACTCCACTCTGGTCTCCAATCTGGGAAGGGAGTTTCTAGACTGCCTGGCTCTGGCCAGTCCTTGGCCTCCTAACTAGAGCCTTGACTTACACCAGTCACCGATAGAACTAGTCTTCCAGAAGAGCACTTCATCAGAGTTCTGACCACTCTCTGAATTGTCACAATGAACCCTACATACCACTTGGCTAATGTTAACTCTTATGCCTCAACAGACATCATACATGACCCAGCTTCATTTCCAGACCCATTTTTCCACATGAGTAGCCTTGGTGGGCAAGT
This sequence comes from Glaucomys volans, assembly GCA_020662805.1. Taxonomy (NCBI): domain Eukaryota; kingdom Metazoa; phylum Chordata; class Mammalia; order Rodentia; family Sciuridae; genus Glaucomys; species Glaucomys volans. The sequence goes on along the minus strand of JAJEJO010003808.1, from coordinate 224,227 downwards.
CTCCAAAATTTGAACTGTCTCCCCTCTTTACTTGCCCTGGGCTTCAGAGAAAAGAGAAAAAGGCTTTAGATATGATGCACAGGTTCTACCACTGATCGATGAATCGGTGTCCTGCTGTATGAATCAACCCTTTCATCCAAGCAACAGAAATCAATTCCAGTGCATCTCACTCCAAGGTGATGGCAAAAAACCAAGATCTCACCATTTTCAACCTGACAATCAGGTCCTATATGTTATGGATCCTACTGCAAAGAGCTTACCCTGGGGGGCCATGAAGGGCTTCAACCCCTTGGAAGTCTCCCACCACCTTCAATGCCATAGTATTGCCCAACATATTAGACACAACAAATTTAATTCTGTCCTCCAAAAATGTCAATAAAAGCATAAACAGTTAAAACAAAACAAAACAAAATTTTAAAAGTCTTTAAAATGGCTAAAGTCTGCTCCTAAAAAAGACTTCAAGTTACTCTTGGAACTTGCCATTCAAAAGACCTAAGAAGTAAAACATGCAATTTTTCCTAAAGAGGAGTCCAGTCTTTGTCTGAGGAATGTGCTCTTCGCACACTCAGACCTGAGTAACAAACACCAGGACCTGCCACACACAGAGCCATGCCAACAACAGCAGAGCTCAACACAACGGCCAGCCGACTGCAGGGCTTTGAACTTCCTGGCTTTGTCAACGGATGTCATAACCTCTGTGTTATTTAAACAGATTTTGGTATTTAAAGCAGATCAGTTTTGTTTTTTAAACATTCATTTCAATCCTAAGACAAATTTTCTGTTTAAGGGAAATAAGGGGGGAGAGGGTATTAGTGGGAACCTGCCTGATAGTGAGGTATCAGGGGTGGGAGGGAAAATTAGAGATTCAGGAGTATTTTCAGTTGTTTTTTAAATGAAAATGACTTTTAAGAAAAAAAGTGATGCACATAAGACCATCCATTGTCCATTTCTTCAGACCAGTTAAGTCACATACCTCCCGTCCTAAGCTGGCTGTCATTTTTTCAAACACAGCTTCATAGTGTCATCTTGCCTTCACTCTGAAAGTTCTCCCTGCCTGGAATAATTTCACAGGCCCATCCACACAATTCCTACTCAAAGCTCAAAAGTCCATCCCTAGAAAATTTTTCCTTAACCTGAACCCCATTCACACACCTGATTGGATCAGGTACACCCCACCTCCCTACTTCACATGCCAAACTCCATGAAATGTGTAGTCTCTTGAATCAGGGTATGTAGTTCAGCTTTGGATGTTCAGGAGCTAACAACAGAGACCTGCATGTGATGTGCACCTGTTAGATTTTATACAACTGCACTAGACATCAGTGGTGATCTAGTGGTACTATAATCCCTAAGATCACAGCAATACTGTTTGTTGTTTAAATCTTTTTTCACATATGAAGGACAACTGGCACTGAGAACCTGAGAACCACTAGGACACTCTCTCTGCCCCTCACCATTGATCAATGACCTCCACAGGGCTAGAAAGAGCTCCACACAAAGGATCTGAGACTGGATCTCTCTGGTTCCAGGTCCAAACAAGCCAGTGAAGGTTCTGACTTGGTCCAGGAGCAGTCGACTGACTGTGACCAGCAAGGCAGAGCAATACAATAATACAGAAGATCACTCTTGAAAATTTCAAAGTTGGAGCATAAGAAGAAACATTTTCCCAGAAGAAGGTATGGAAAGGGCTGGTGGAGAGAACAGCAGGTATCACCTATCTGTCATGCAAAGTGTGGTCCCAGACAAGCTGCACCATTATCACCTGGGAGCCTGCAGAAGCTCAGATTCTGATCCAGACCTATGAACAGCCTCTTCATTGGAACCAGTGCCCACTAGACAGCAGGTTATGTTCTATACCTTAAATTCCAACAAAGAGGCACAAGACCTACTTTCTCTAGCTGGTATGTGAACACTTGGCCACATCTTCAGAAACAGTGAACTCTGCTCTCTCATAGGACACAGGGCTGGAAGTATGTGTTGATGGTCTTGGAGTCCAGGATGCAAACTCACATGTGAATGTTACTCATCTGACCTTCCTTTTAGGTAACAGAGGAATTCTAATGTAAAGTTCATAATCTGAGACCAGGCTCTTTTACTTCTAGGATCCAAGGAACTATTCCATATCCATGAGACAGAAACCACAGCGAGGCTAAGAATGCTATTTGGCATTTTTTAAATATTCAATTAACCCTTATTACCCATCTGGTGATTTATTACCATGATCAGTGTAATTATTAATGAGCAACATCTCACATTAACCTCCAGACATGGCTATTAATAGTCTTTGGTATCACCTCAGTTAAAACAGATGAACCATTAATTTTGTCAGGCATCAGAACAAAAACACTTATTGTAAGCACAACGGGTCTGAGAACACAGATGAGGGGAAAAGATTAGGTTTATGTGAAAGCATGATCAATTTTAATCCTGGAAAAAGCTTAGGTGACTATTACCAAACTCCTACATTTTATGGGAGAAGAAATAAGAGAACAAAATTAGAAAAATGAAACCTGAGTATCTGGGTCACAGGAGGTAAGGGAAGAAAATAACCAGAATGAAGGCATAAAATGTCCCAGACATCAGTCCTCACAGTGCCACATATGTGATCTCATGAGATCCCCATGACATCACTGCACAGGAGGACGCTTAGCCCATTTTCACTGATGAAAAGATCAAAGCTCACAAGAGTAAATATCTTGCTCAGAGTACACAGTTCAAGGGAAGAGTTGGAACTAAAACCAGGTTCTCCTGAGTCCTGTGCCAAGCTTCCTTCCCACCTCCATGCTGACCCTCCAGGGCAGCTTTGCTAACCCCTGGAGATGTCAGTGTGGCCAGTAGTTCTCAACTTTGGCTCCACATCCACAATTTTGTGAGATGTTAGAATAATAAAATAAATAATAATAATAAAATATTAGTGAAATAACTCACTAATATTCTGTTTCATGTCAATCAAATAGAGATTTGTTAGAGACTCTGGTATTGGTGTTTTTTAGAAGATTCCCTTGTAATGAACACAGGGTTGAATCTCCTGTAATGGTTCATTTGAATTGTCAACTTTATTGGATTAAGAGATGCCAATGATTAAGAGGCTTCTGGGTGTGTCCATGAGGGCATGTCTAGGAATGACTAGAATGTGGGATAGTGAACTGAAGTAGAGACCCTTGTAAGCATGGGCAGCACCATCCAGTAGGATGGAATAAAAACTGGAAGAACAAGGAAGCAGATGCAGATGCAAGCTTGGCTCTTCTTGAATGGGTTCTTGATGGCTGCTGCAATCGTCTGAGGATATCAGACTCTGGCTTCTTCACTCTTCCAAAGCAGACTCTGCCAGTGATTCTCCAGATAGTTTCCAGAAACCCTGGTCTTGGACTAGGGTAATGCTGTTGATCCCTCTTGTTATGGGACTTCCGCCTCTAGGACTGTGCAGCTGCTGGTTCTTCCAGCTCTCCAGCCTGCAGACGGCCATTGTGGACTATCCAGCTTTGGGTCTTGTAAGCGAATCTAATAAATCCCCTCTTTATAATCATCCTTCCTGTTGATTCTGTTCTTCTAGAGAACCCTGATTAACACATTTCCTATTATTAACAGATCACTAGAGGAAAACTATCTATAAAATTGTTAAAAATCATTGAACCGCTTTATAACAGTGATGAAATAAGCCAAAACCTGGTCAAACAAGACACCACCATTATTACTATGTGCATCATCACTGTGATTGTCATTAACTACACCATTTAACATTTCCACCAGCAGTGTACGCAGGTTCCAATTTCTTCCCATTCTTGTAATTATCTTTATTTTTTGTCATCATAATGAAATAGTATCTCATTATGGCTTTGACTTGCATTTCTCTGATAACTAGTGGTATTGATCACTTTTTCATGGATTTATTGGCCATCTTTCCATGGTCCTGAAGAACCATTTAGATTCTTTGCCCATTTAAAAAATTGAGTTATTTATCTTTTATTATTGAGGTATAAGAGTTCTTTACATATTCTAGATACAAGTCCTACACGACATATATGATTTGTCTGAGGCTGTCCTTTATAGCTCAGAAATTCTTAATTTTACTGAAGTTCAATTGAACTACTTGTTGTTGTGCTTTTTGGTGTCATGGCTACATTTTAAGTAACAAGGAACTCTAAATCACTTCATCCAACATCTTAATGAACACTAAATATGCATCATAGTTAGGTTTTTCATTTTGTAGAAATGTTTATTCTCTCTTAAAACATTCATATTGTATTTTAGAACATGATCAATCCAAAATATGCATGACTTCATTTGATTTATAGTGATTTAAATCTGTGGTTTTGTAACTCAATAGAAATCTGTGGATGAGGAGACTAAACAAGCATATTATTTAAAGAGAGTCTTGAAAACTATTGCATACTAATTCTCCAAATATTTTCATAGTAATTTTTTAATACTTTAATTAATTTTTTTATGTCGTGCTGAGGGATCAAACCCAGTGCCTCACACATACTAGGCAAGGGCTCTACCACTGAGCTACACCCCCAGCCCCTTCATAGTAATTTTGAAGAGGTGGGTAACAAGTTCTTTAAAGTAGAAACAGAGGAATGGAGTAGGGAGATGATCCAATGTCTCTCCTTATTTTATGTTAGCATTTTAAAGATGTCATTTCATTGTCTATTGGTGCTCATAGTTCCAGTTAAAAAGTCAGCAGCCTTCAGAAGGCTACTTATGGTTGCTTCCTCAATTTTAAATAATTTTTTTTCTCTAGTTGATTTTAAATTTTCTCTTTATCTTTCATTTTCAACAGTGTGACTAGGATATGCCTAAGCATGATCTGTTTGGCTTTTTGTTGTTGTTGTTGTTTTGTATACTATGTTTGGGGTTTGGTGAGCTTCGTGAAGCTGTGGGTTGATGTCTTGCAACACTTGGGAAATTCTCAGTCATTATCCCTTCAAATATTGCTTCTGCTCAACCTCTTCCTACCATTCTTCTAGAACTCCAATTAGACATATATTAGGGGCTGGGGTTGTGGCTCAGTGGTACAGTGCTTGCCTAGCATGTGTGAGGCACTGGGTTTGATCCTCAGCAGCACCAAAAAATAAATAAAAGAAAGGTATAAAAAAATGGAGGTGTTTTAAAAATACATGTATTGGATCTTTTGAACATTTACTCCGTGTTTCTTGTGCATTGTTCTGTGCTTTTCATTATTTTTCCCTCTATGCTTCACTTTGAATATTGCTACTGACCTTGAGTTCACAAATCCTGCTACATTGTATCCAGTCTCCTCTTAGATCTATCCCACATATTAATTTCAGATGTATTTTTTCAGTTCTATAACTGCTTTATTACAGATTCTAATTTTGCATTGAAATTCTCTCCACATTTTGCCCATTTTGTCCTCTTTTCTTTAACAAATTATCTAGTTATTTTTAAGTTATTGCTAATTCCAATATGTGGCTCATTTGTGATTTTGTTTCTATGACTTCTCCCACTTGATTTTCAGACACATTTTCCTGCCTATTTTTCATACGTCCATATCTTTAATTGTGTGCTGGACACTGTGTATAAGAGAACCATGGAGGCTCAGAACCACACCTTCTACCAGCAAGTTTTTTCTCTAATTGGGGAATTAATGCACTCAGGGACTGAGTGACTCAGACATGGGTTGCAACTTTAGTAACTTAGTCCACTTCTAATTTATCTATCCCCTCAGGTGTGACCTTCCCAGACCTGTGTTGAAGAGTTTGGTGGATCTGTGCATCCTCACCCATGAACATTCTGCCATTCAAAGGTCTTGACCCTAGCTATTTAGCCTTCCATCCCATGCAGGTTCAAAATCTGGCAACTGTCTTTTTTGGGGGGTGGGAGGGTTCCAGGGATTGAACTCAGGGGCACTCAACCATTGAACCAAATCCCAGTCCTAGTTTGTATTTTATGTAGAGACAGGGTCTTGCTGAGTTGCTTAGTGCCTCACTTTTGCTGAGGCTGACTTTGAATCCGGGATCCTCCTGCCTCAGCCTCCTGAGACACCGGTATTACAGGCATGACCCACCATGCCCAGCTAGGGCACCTGTCTTTAGCAGATGACTTATGCATTTGTCACAGGTCCCTCCTTTAAGCAGGATTTTGTCTTCTAAACACCCCAAGACTATGACAGTTTTCTGTTTGCCTTTCTGAGCCAGCCTACAATCTTCTCACTGTCCCAGAACTCAGCAACCACTTCATGAGAAAACTGGACCTGCTTTTGGAGCTCCCCCTGTTTCCAGCCCATCAAGCCAGTTTCTTATGAGTGCTAAAAACTCTGTTGGTTTCTTTTTCCCTGAGAATATCACCTCCTCTTGGACCAAGCCACATCCTTAGTTCACAGCCAGAAAAAGCAAATAGTCTCCCTCCTTCCCCACCCCCACCTGCATTACTCAGTATAGTTTAGATGGGCTTCTTCCCACTCTAGAAACCTACTCAATTTCATTCTTATTGCTTTCTCCAATTTTCTTAAAAATACAATTTTTGCAATCTGTTTTTTCCCCAGTTGTTTCAGTTGAAATGTTGGCTTGTTGCAAGCAAGGTATGACACTCTAAAGTGGTAGGTTTCCCTTTATTATGTATAAGTGAAAACAGACCCAGAGAGATCTGAGCCACTGATTTTCAACCCAGGCCTGACCACTTGCTACTTCCCTGGAGCCAATGAATGCCATGGTGAGTCAAGGAGGGGAGGATTTGTGTCATTTGTTCTGAGTATCTTTCTGATCTGTGACATCTACTCATCATTACAATTTTAATTAGCTTAAAAAAAATCACAGTGTAGAATTTTGTATATACCAGCCTGGGGCAATAGGCCTTTCTTCAGAACACAGTCTTTGTCTTCAAACATGTGTGACTGATGGTGATGAATAGGGCAGTTTGGAGGTAAAAGAAATATTCCTTTCCTTCTCCTCCTGATTCCATCTCTGCCTACAGGGAAGGAAACTCTTCTGTCTTCATTTCTACCCTTTCATTCTCTTCCAACTTCACTCCAAAGCAGAGAACTGTTTGTTTGACTGGGATCCAGAACTGTAAAGGTGGGAACCTACACTCCGTGTGGTCTCTTTCTTAACTCCATGAAATAATGCTCTCTTGACTCTGCCTCTGTGTGCTGGATTGGGGCAGGAGAATGGAAAGGGAGCATCACCTCCTGCAGGGAGCAGAAAGCCAGATATCTCCCAGCTGAGTTGGTGTTATTTCCAACCCAACTTTGCCTCTTGCCTACTATCCCTTATCCATATGTTCTCTTGGTTTACACTCCAAGAAGGAGGAGGAGTGGGTAGTAAAATTCAAGCACCAAAACCCTGAACATTTTTTTTTTCCAGTGCTAGGGATCACACTCAGCACCTACCAGGCAAGTGCTTTACACTGACCTACACCCCCAATACCTGAAACCTTGAACTCTAACACAGGTAGACCTTCAGAAACATGTGAACCTTTTCTCTTACACTTGCAATCTTCCTGGCACAGTTGTGTGAAAAAGGTGGTAGCCTTCCCCTGGATTGGGGTGTCTAGCATTTCCACATTTCTCAGGGCATATTAATGAATCTGTTGAAATGGTGTTTCATGGTACCTTTGGGGAGTTTCTTGCCTCATCTTTCTCTTTGGGTGTTCTACTTGAGCTTATTCTAAGATACCTGATTAGGTTGATTATTTTGCTATTATAATTTTCTTTAAATAGAAGCACTACATGTTGACTGAGTATTGTTACTTCTTTTTCTTTTCTAAGTTACTAAAAATAACATATATATATATGTGTATATATATATATATATATATATATATGTTTGTTTGTTTGTTTTTTTCTTGCAGTACTGGTGATTGAACTCAGGGCCTTGTGCCTGTTGGTAAACTGCCCTACCACTGAGCTATACCCCAATCTTTCCAGATATATTTAGAACATCCAATTGCACAAAACAAATGGAGAATTTGAGACTACTCTAATTTTCTCCCAAACTCATTTCGCTGAAAGCCTGGTGTGAAATCTTAGAATGATTCTTTGTTCTAGTACTTTTCACTTTCTTGGTTTCACTTTCCTCAGTACATGTACACATCTACTGTCAGACTTATTTGCAGAAAGATGGTTTTCTACCAGTTACTCCTGAAACTTCTGTCCTGCTGATTAAAAAGTTCTATCAGTCTTCCAAGTTCAGGGTTACCCTGTGTTACTGGCATGGAAGGACATGTGGCTGAGGTGTTTTTATTTTCTAGTTGTTTTGATTCAATCAAAGTATAATCTAATCTCTGCAGATTACTTTTAGAAATAAGGGAAATTTAAACTCAAAGGAGCTTTGAATATAAGCATCATAATTACAGTTACCCAAGGCCATGAGGATTTTTTTCATCTTTTGATATAACACTAACTTTCATTCATGTTATTGTTATACTTTGCCATAACAGAAATCAAAGTATAGATGTGCCGAAAGATACCTCAAGACCTTGGTGCCCAGTACCTCCTTGCAATGTTCAAAGATAGGAAACATTACGTCCATCTAGTAAAACCCTTCACTGCTTGTGACTGGCCACCTTCCTTTAGCCCAGTAATTCCTCAAGGAGCATCAGCTGGAAGAAGTGAGCCCTCTGCATGATATCAAAGGCTGAATCCTGCCTCAAAGCTGGGTTCTAAAGGACGACAGTGACAACTCCCTGGAAATGTACAAGATTTGCACAAGACTGGGTCACCAGTTGAATTCCACTTGAGGAATTGACACAAACCAAAAAGCCCTTATAGTTCCAACCACACAACTCTCAGCCCTTACTGCAAAATGTCAATGGGTCATTTGTGAACCCATATGACACAGACTGAATTGTGTCCTCCTAAGTTCATATGTTGAGGTTCTAAACCCCATTGTGATGGTATTTGGAAGCGAGACCTTTAGGGGATAGTAATTAGTAGTGTCGCACCATCATGATGGGATTAGTGCCTTTATCAGAACAGACCAGGGTTGAGGGTGTAGCTCCATGGTGGAGCATGTGCTTAGCATGCGCAAAGCCCTGGGTTCAATTCTCAATGCCAATAAATGAAATAAAATAAAATAAAATAAAATAAAATAAAATAAAATAAAATAAAAAATATAGACTAGAGCATGTACTCTTGCACTGTGTGTGTGCACAACCCCTCCCTTGCCCATACACACAAAGAAGAGGTCACGTAAGCACTCAGTGAGAAGACAGGTATCTGCAACTCAAGGAGACAGCCTTCTTGAGACACCCACCCTGCTGGCACCTTGGTCTTACACATTCTGGCCTCTGGAACTGTCAAAAAATAAATTTCTGTTGTTAAAGCCACTCAGTCTATGGTATTTTGATATGGGAGTCAAGGTGACTAAGACACCCTTCCTTATTCTTTTGGAGAGTTTAAAAAACAAAAGTTAAGAAGAAAAAAAAAGACTCAATGTTGCAGAAGATGCTTTCACTTAATTAGTAATGAAAAGAGCTTTTTGGTTTTTGCCTAGTTGAAGTTGAGGCCAAATCATGTTCACCAAGCACGTGCAACGAGGAAAGGCGAGAGCCTACTGCACAGCACCCCCAGGTAGATGAGCCAACTCTAGAGATTAATGTCACATGGTAAAGTTTAGATGTGGCATATTCTGAATGTCATGGGAACAGCCCCATATATATAGACGCCTGTACTAAGGGCTAAAGGACATGTAAGAATTTCCACATGAGAAGGTGGGAAGGGCATTCTACATAGAAGGAACAGCATGAACAGACTCAGCAAGTTCTAAGCCACTGGGTGTTAACCGAAATGCCAAGGGCAGAGTGGGTAACAGCCACTGCTAAGGTCAAAGGAAAAATGAGCAGAGTAAAAAAGTTAATAGCTAAAAGCCCCTTTCTATTAAGCAAGGTAGTTTGAAAAACCCCATAGAGAACCAAATTGACTAAGAAGACAGGCAGCTGGGCTAGGAGGATTGGGTGTGTAGTTCTACCCTTGAAATGTACTGCAAAAGAACTTCTCCCAGTCTTCTGCAATTGTCCCTGTGCCCACCTAGGAGAGCAGCAAGTCAGCAGCTTTGGGTCCTGGTGGCCCTTGCTGGTCACAAGCTTACTGTAAGTTCAGGTAAGCTTATCCCCCTCTCTGGATTTCAGATTCCTCTTCTATACAATAAGGACCCATCTAGAAAGTATTTCTCAGGGACTCGGTATTGTTCTTCTTTTGAAGGGATTTTACTCATTCGGGGACTCATTTGAGTGAGATTTTTCAAGAAGTTTAAGAAGACAGATGGATACAGACAGAAAATTCCAATTAGAAGGAGATAAGAAACATGAAGGAAAGGGGGAAACGAAGGAGGCAGAGATGAGGCTACAACCCACAATCCATGGGACAGGCGTGTACATCCACGGGGCGGGGGGCTTGTGGGCATGACTCCTCACTTCCTGGCAGTGAAGCAAAGGAGGTACCTGACCAGCCACACAGGAACATCCCTAAGATGCAGGCTAACCGGTGCTTGGGAAAAGTCGCTCAATGTTAGTGTGTTTCCTAAGTTTAAAATGAAAATGTTACAGATGTTCATGTAACCATTTTCCAAATCAAGCAGAGAGCCTTTAACTTAATAACTGCCACAATGAGGCCTAATTTAATAACCCATAGTAAAGAAATGCATTTTCTTGTTCCCCTTTGATTTATAAGGTACACTGCTTCATGAAAACTATATACAGAAAACTTTCCATTGTCGCCTTTTGCTGGGTTCCATGAAAGGAACTCAGGCTCCGGGGCGTGAGCTCTTTCCTGCTCTGAGCGCAGCCAGGAGCCCATTCAGTACCTTTCTCCATCAGGAAGGGGACAATGCACATCTGTGGCTACTTTTCATTAAAGAACTGCTAAAGCCTATGGACCCAGGCGCATGCAAATCTTCGGAAGACAAAAAGTATGGATTTCAGAGTTCCCCTACAGCACCCCAGAGGAACTCAGTTGAGTCCCCTATTCAGTAAGAATTTGCTGAAGGCTTTTGTTAGGGCGGTGCAAGGTAACTGGATGGGGGCAGGGCATCAAGCAACCTGCACGTGCGGAGAAACAATGTATCCTTCCAGCAAACGAAGGAGCTATTCCTGGGCTTCAGGGTGACTGAAGGGCGGGGTAGGCAGGGCATCAAGCAGCCTGCGCATGTGCAGAGAAACAATGTAACCTGCGCATGCCCAAAGAAGTAACCAATCAGGCGCTGACAACTCCAGCCAATCCCAGGAGGACAAGGACTTCTCAAGCCTCCCCTCCCCCACCCCAGGGTTAGAAAAACCCAGCCGCATAGAGGCCACGTGCGACTTCTGCAGCCCAGCACCCTGCTGGACCTGCGAACCTCGCCCAAGAGCACCCCCCAATAACGTTTGTTCTTTGTTCACATCTGGCCTGCCTGCTGTCTGGTTTCCATTGTCTGATCAGCTTACCCCAGCCTGATCTTACAGCTTTATTGTCTTGCCACCTCCAAAATGCTGGGGTTCTAGCAATACACCTAGATGACCCTGCTATGTTTCACTTGGTCATTGAGCATGAGCTCAGGAATAGGCATCTAGTCCTTGCTTTGTGTGATACCAAGGTAGGGTGTGTGATCCAATCACTGAAGAACTCCCATGGACGGAGTGCTCATAACCAGCTTCTGGACAGACCAGCGGGTGCACAGCTTGCTCCAAAGCTTGCTCCAAACAAAGCCATCTGCAGGGAGCAGCCATCTTTCCCAGTGGTCTTAGAGGCCATATCCCTTTAACTCAGGGGCATCACTCTATCTGGGACACTGTTCTCGCTCATCTGAGACCCACCTCATTGCTGCTATGATCATCTTTCTCATGGATACAGGTTTCTAGCAATGGATCAACTCTTTCTGGTTCAAAATCATTGTACCCAGGTTTTAGCTATGTATAAACAAAGGCACAATTATTTTAACAGCACTGGAGGGGCATACTGAGACTCATTTTATTTTTCTGATTTTGTTTTTAGATAGGTAATAAGATTCTGGAACCAAAACCTGTTACACACACAGACACACACACACACCAACACACAATCAAGTGTCTTCCTCTCTTCCTAGGCTCTGTCTGCTCAGTTCTCACTTCTGCCACAGACCATCACATTTCTTATATATTAAAGTTTTTTATGTACATGTAAGTGAATATGAATAGAGACTCTGGGATTTTAATTTTTACACAAAAGTTGTTACATTACACATAGGGCTTAACCCTACATTTTTCACTTAATATATTTTGAAGATCTTTCTCTGGCAGAAAATAGGGTAGTCTCGATTTTTCTTTTCTTTTTCACAGTAATCCATTGGCCAGATGGACCCTAGTCCCTCATTAATAAGCACTGCAATTCTTTTCAGTCTTTTGTTACTATAACCATGCTGCCTATTGACCCTGCCATTTTAAAGTGTGGAAACACGTTTAAAGGATGTGTTCCAAAGTGGAAGTACAGTAGCCCCTCCTCCTTACCCATGGTTTCACTTTCTATGATTTCACCTACCCTTAGGTGAAATTGTAGTTACAATCCAAAATTATTAAATGGAAAATTCCAGAAGTAAGCAAGTCATGTTTTAAATTGCGCACTGTTCTGAGTAGCACAATGAAATCTTGTGCCTTCTCACCTAGTATGTGAATCATTCCTTTGTCCAGTGTATCCACATCGTATATGCTACCCCTCTATTATTTAGCAGTTGTCTCAGTTATCAGATCCACTGCCACAGTCTCTCAGAGCTGATGTCTAAGTAACCTTTATTTTACTTAGTAATGGCCCCAAAATGCAAGTGTAGTGATGCCAGAAATTTTATCAGAGTATATTACCATAACCGTTCCATCTTATTAATATTGTTGCTAATCTTATTATGTCTAATTTATACACTTTATCATAGGTATGCATGTATAAGAAATAAGATAGGGTTTGGTACTACTAGTGGTTTCAGGCATCCACTGGGAGTCTTGGAACATATCTCGTTGGATAAGCCAGGACTACTGTACTGGGTCAAAGATGTACACATTTGTAAGTATAGAAGGTCACTAAGATGCTTTGCAGAGAGAAAGCTACCAAAAAAAAGTGCAATGGAGTAACTGTGATAAACTCGGTCTCTTGGCCAAGAGCTCCCTATCAGCCGAGTATAAAATCACTATGTGCTCAAGTGCCTCCACTGCCACCTGCCAAGGCTTTCTGGGCCTTTGTGCCATATTTATGGAATCAGAGGAACCCTCCCACAGTCGGATTTTAACTGCTAAAACAGGTGTATTGTTGTCTTTCTACACCTGCCTAGCATGTGCAAGGCCCTGGGTTCCCTCCCAACACTGAAAAAAAACTAACAGGTAAAGAATGGCCCCATTTATGTAAAAACAGACAAACCCAGTTATATGTGTACACAGAAAATACTGCCAAATGTTTGTTGTGGTAGAATCATAAAGTTTTTTCTTATTTTCATTGACTTTCCAAATTTTCTATAATAAGCCTTTCGAATTCTTAACAGAGTGGACTAAATCATTTCTAGATATTTTCTAGAAGTGTCATGGATTAAAATCAAGGTGTAAGTTAGGAAAAAAGGTATTTGCTTCAGTAATAGTTAGCATACCTTACAGTTAAACACTTACTAGAAAATCAAAACCTAAACAAGGAACCATGTGACTTGCATCCCTGTGCCCAGACCACATCTGGGCACACGCTGGTGTTCAGCTATTCTGAGGGTTGGGGTAAGGGGGTCCTTAGCACATTCTGACAGTGTGGCTCTGTGCTGCCCAGAGCTACAGGTTGAGTTCCTGGCTCCCATAACAACCTCCTTGCTTTAAGTTCATCTGCTTCCCCTCAGTCTCCATAAGACCTTGGCTTCCTGGAGGTGTTTTTAAAATTTTTTTTCATTTGTTTTAATTAGTTACACATGACAGTAGAATGCACTTTGATACATCATATACAATGGTGTATAATTTCTCATTCTTCTGGTTACACATGATGCTGATTACCACTGGTCATATGGATACACATATATATGGAGTAATAATGTCTGATTAATTTTACTATCCTTCCTACCCCCATACCACCCTCCTTCCTCCACTCCCCTCTATCAAAAGTAACTATATTCTTCCCTAGCCCCCGCTCTCCGCCACATTGTGAATTAGCATATGCATATCAGAAAAAAATGTTCCACTTTTGTTTTTTTGAGATTGGGTTATTATGCTTAGCAAGATATTCTCCACCACCATCCATTTATGGGCAAATACCACAATTTCATTCTTCTTTAAGGTTGAGTATATTCCATCATATGTCACATTTTTTTAATCCATTCATCTGGATTAGGGCACCATAGTTTAGCTATTGTGAATTGAGCTGCTATAAACATTGATGTGGCTGCATCACTGTAGTATGCTGATTTTAAATCCTTTGGGTATAAACCAAAACCGAACAGACACGTCACAGAAGAAGAAATACAATCGATCAATAAATGTATGAAAAAAATGTTCATCATCTCTTGCAATCAGAGAAATGCAAATCAAAACTATTCTAAGATTTAATCTCACCCCAGTCAGAATGGCAATTATCAAGAATACAAACAACAATAAGTGTGGGTGAGGATGTGGGGAAAAAGGCACACTCATACATTGCTGGTGGGACTGGAGGTGTTTTTTACATAGTGAAGTTACCCATGAGAAAAAGTGCAACAGCAACAAAGCACAGGAGAGTGCAGCCACAGTAAAGCCTTCCCAGAAGGCTGTGCACAGTCATTTAGCATCAGTCTCTCAAATATCACACTACAGAAGAGAACCACCACAGGCTTCACGTCCCAGAGCTGCGTTCAAGTCCAGTTTCCCTCATTCTAGCTTAGGCAAGTTATGTAACGTCTTTGTTTCCTCATCTCTAAAGGAGGGATAGAGAGAAAAGCATATCAACTGAATCACACAAGATTGGGTTGAGCATTTAATGCATGTCAAAGTACTGGCACATGAATGTTTTCTCTGATCAGTGGAGGCTGATACATAATGGGGGGGTGGGTTATGGGGTAGATAAGAAAAGAATGGAGGAAGTATGGATGGTGTAGAGGAAAATGGGATGGGAGGGGGTGGGGGAAGGAAAGATTAGTAGACTGAGACAGACAGTATTACCCTATGTATATGTAAGATTATATGAATCGTGTGAATCTAGAGTATGAAAAAAAAGATATATTCCCAGCTGTATAATTATATCAAAATGGGTTCTACTGTCATGTATAATTAAAAAGAACCAATAAAAAAAAGTACCGGCACACTGATTAGCACAAAGTGAGCACATGATGTAAGCTGTGACCACTCTTCCTACTTTTGATTATATCAAGTATTCAATGAGTGTTAAGTGGAGCTGAATCCGTAATCTGGTGAGTTCATGAGTTTCCATCTGTGGAGTAAAAGTCCTATTCCATTTTGTCCATAGCATGAGGTGGAAAGGTTTGGAATTTCTGTTTGGGGAATAAGAAAGATGCTCTCACACTGGGCACAGCAGACAGAAGCTCAGGAGTCCCTCAACCCCTTTCTATAGCACAAGTCAACTGCTTGAGGAAGCATCCCAACTATGCAGCACCAGTTAGTTTTCAGCCTATGTGGGCTGGTCACACACCAGGCCCCCAGGAGACTGATCCCTTCCCCCACTCCATGGGTTTCCTCTCCTCAACACCACGGTACCCACAACACACGCTAACATGCACCTACAGCCCAGGAAGCCAGGACTCGGGGAGTCGTTAACTTGGAAAGAATGTTTAAAACATGTCCAATGCCAGCCCCAAAGCCATAAAGCCCGGGGAGCCTGGAAGAAGAATCACCACTGCAAGCCTGAGGCGTCCGCCAAGGAGGCTCCAAGCCCTGGCCGACAGGAGCGCCCAGTGAGAAGCACAGCCCTGGAACAACAGTGTTCATTCATTAAACCACATGGCCTGAGAGAAGGGCAGGTGTGCCATCCTCCTTAATTAGTCGCCGTCTGGGAAGAAACAGCACACCTGACAGGGCACAGCCCTCACCTGTGGAACATAAGCAAAACAACATCCACTTCAGCAGCACTCCTGGGATGGCCGAACTTGCCTGCTTTACCTTGGCACTGAACCAAGTATTCGTTAGAAACTGTCCCCAGTCATGATATTCAAGAGTTGCAGTGGCTACTCCTCAGAATAGTAAGGTGCCAGCAAGTAACACCCCAGATCACCTGTAGTACAAAGACAATGTCAAGGCAAGACACAGAGGGATCTTCTTGGGAAGCTGCTGGACCCAACACCTGTCTGCCTTCCCAGTAGCTGATTTGGGGGAGGTAGTCAGCCTGTTGGAACATGCTTTTTAATGTGACCTTTTGAGGATGCTGCATTATAGGACTCATGTCAGATTTTTAAAATTACAGTAGGGTATCACATAAGTACTGTGATGTACCCAGATCCCCAAGGTACACTTTGCATCAGTAAACATCCACATCACCATGACCTGGATGGAGAAATTGAACCTCCCAGCATCTCCCCAGACCCCTGATTCTCCTTCCCAATCATGACACCCTCTCCTGAATCACCAGTGTGGCTGTGTGCTCTTTGTCATTGCACTGCAGAACTCTGTCATATGGAGAGATGACAATCTATTTCTCCTTCCCTGATGGGTGAGCTATTTCCTGTGGTTTTAGGCTAGGATATTTCTGAACATATCTTTTAAAAACACCTTTACTTAACTTCAGTGAAAGATACTGCACACATCATAATATTCCTCTGTTGAAGGGCACAATTCACTAGCTTTTAGTAAACTCAGAGTTGTACGATCACTATTATTATCTAATTCCATGACACTCGACATGTCTTGTCATGGATGTACACTTTCATTTTGCTAGGGGTGGGATGGCTGAGTTATAATGCAGATGTTGTTTAGTTTTAGTGTTTTCTAAACCAGAAATGTCATTCCACATCCTCAACAGCATTTGAAACTGTCAGTCTTTTTCACTGCAACCATTCAAGTGGCTATGCGGTTCCACTCTCTCGATTCCCCACTCTCTTGTCACCGATTTCATACAAACTGAAAGCTGCAATTCCCTACTGAGAACCCATCCAACAACCTTTAGAGTTGATACTCCTTTTTTTGTTTTCTTTTTAAAAATAAACACCAGTGTACACTTCCAAAATGTTAGACAAAAAGATAAATCAAGTACCCTGAGTTACTTGAAAAATTGGGGAAAAAAAGGCATTTTAAAACTTCTGGGGCCACTTGAGTCTGGTAATTTTAAATCTCTCTTGTTACTAGAATGGCAATGGACAACAAGGGAGTGAAAGCTTTCTATCTGACACATATCAGCCCCTCTCAAACTGTAGCTAAACCCCAAATGCAGATAGTAATGTCCAACATTACTCCATCTACAAATAAAATCTCACTCTCCTCAAGTAATAGTAACAGCAAGCATTAACTGTTTAATACACATTATTTCATACAATTCTTGTAACACCTCTGTGAAGAGTACACAAATATTTCCATTGTACAGGTGAGAAAAACTGATGCATAAATAAGTCACCTTTCCAAGGTCACACTGCTAAAGAGTGGGATTTTTATCCAGGTCTTTCTGCCTCTAAAATGCTGGAATGTTTATCACCCTTCTGTCTCACCTTCATGGCCTGGAATGTGAAAGGTTACTCTGTACACTTGTTGAAATAAATTTGCTGACAAAACATCTTCCCATAAAACTACTTGAAAAATAAATATTCAGGGCAAATTTTAAAAACCATGTAATAAAATAAAATACTTGGAAATCAATCAAGCAGAAGAGGTGAAAGACCTCTACAATGAAAACTACAGAACACTAAAGAGAGAAATTGAAGACCTTAGAAGATGGAAAGATCTCCAAAGCTCTTGGACAGGCAGAATTAATATCGTCAAAATGGCCATATTATCAAAAGTTTTATACAGATTCAATGCAATTCCTATTAAAATCCCAATGACATTCTTTGTAGAAATAGAAAAAGCAATCATGACATTCACTTGTAAAAATAAGAGACCCAGAATAACCAAGGCAATCCATAGCAAGAAGAGTAAAGAAGGAGGCATCACACTATCAGACTTTAAACAACACTACAGATCAATAGTAACAACAACAGCATGGTATCGGCACCAAAATAGACAGGCAGACCAATGGTACCAAATAGAAGACACAGATACAAACCCACATAAATATGGTTATCCCATACTAGACAAAGGTGCCAAAAACATACAATGGAGAAAAGATAACCTATTCCACAAATGGTGCTGGGAAAACTGGAAATTCATAAGTAACGAAATGAAATCAAACCTCTATCTCTCACTCTGTACAAAACTCAACTTGAAGTGGATCAAAGATTTAAGTCCTAGAACAGAGACTCTGCACTGAATAGAAGAAAAAGTGGGCCCAAATCTTCATCATGTTGGCTTAGGAACTGACTTCCTTTACAAGACTCCTAAAGTGCAAGAAATAAAATTAAGAACCAATAAATAGGATGGATTCAAACTAAAAAGTTTTTTTCAGCAAAGGAAACAGCCAATAACATGAAGAGAGAGTCTACAGAATGGGAGAAAAATCTTTACTACACACACCTCAGAAAGAGCACTAATCTCTAGGATGTATACAGAACTCAAAAAACACCAAAAAAAAAAAAAAAAAAAAAAAAAAAAACCCCAATCAACAAAGGGACTAAGGAACTGAACAGACACTCACAGAAGACATACAATCAATAAACACATGAAAAAATGTTCATCATCTCTTGCAATTAGAGAAATGCAAATCAAAACTACTCCAAGATTTCATCTCCCTTCCGTCAGAATGGCAATTATCAAGAATACAAGCAATAAGTGTTGGTGAGGATGTGGGGGAAAAGGTACACTCATATATTGCTGGTGGGACTGTGGATTGGTACAACCACTGTGGAAAGCAGTATGGAAATTCCTCAGAAAACTTGGAATGGAACAACCATTTGACCCAACTATCCCACTCCTTGGTTTATACCCAAAGGACTTAATATCAGCATACTACAGTGACGCAGCCACATCAATGTTTATAGCAGCTCAATTCATAATAGCTAAACTATGGAACCAACCTAGAAGCCCTTCAATGATGAATGGATAAATAAAATGTGGTACATATACACGATGGAATATTACTCAGCCTTAAAGAATGAAATTATGGCATTTGCAGGTAAATGGATGGAATTAGAGAATATCATGCTAAGTGAAATAAGCCAATCCCCCAAAAACCAAAGGCCGAATATTTTCTCTGATAAGCAAATGCTGATCCATAGTTGGGGTGGGTAGGGAAGAATGAAGGAACTTTGGATTATGCAGAAGGAAGTGAGGGGAGGGGTGGGCAGTGGGGATGGGAAGGATGGTAGAATAAGACAGACATTATTACCCTATTACATGTATGATTACACTACCGGTGTGACTGGACACCATGTACAGCCAGAGGAATGGGAAGTTATGCTCCATTTGTGTACAGTGTGTCAGAATGCATTCTGTCATGTATAACCAATTAGAACAAATTTTAAAAGGAAAACCTTGTAAGAAGTATGAATGTTATTTATTTATTTTGCAGTATTGGGATTGAACCGAAGGGCACTTTACTACTGAGCTACATCCCCAGGATTAGATAGGGTTTCCCTAAGTTGTTGAGGCTGGTCTCAACTTGCCATCCTCCTGCCTCAGTCTCCCAAGTCATTGGGATTACAGGCATGCACCATCGTGCCTGGCTAAAAGTGTGAGTACTGAAACCAGGTTATGTACTGTCTAATTCTTAAAAGTGAACAGTCACCAGCTAGAAGATTCAGGCTTCAATTCATCAGGACAAATCAGCTCCAGGGGGTTCACAGGGCAGTAGTTCAAATCAGATGCCATGGCAGGGAACACTCCAGTCAAAGAAGCATCTATTGCTACTGACAAACTGGGTTGGGTGCTGGTGGGTATGAGACACCCGCGCTCTCTGCTCTTTAGGGAGTGGATCTCCTTCTCTGCCTTCTAGTTCAAGTTGCTGGTGAAGGACAAAACCAATCAAAGGATGAAAATTTAGTAACTGTCAAAACCTTTCCTTTCAAACCCTAATGTCTTTAAGGGTGCACAGAGAGAAGCAAAGGGCTCTGGATGGCACAAACGGCAGCAAATGTTTGCCAATTTGGAATAGCAGAGCGAACACTGATGCAGTAAGATTTCTTTTCTTTCTTTCTTTCTCTTTCTTTCTCTCTCTCTCTCTCTTTTTTTCTTTCTTTCGTGTGGTACCAGGGACTGAACTTAGGGGCCCTCAACCACTAAGCTCCATCCTCAGCCCTTTTTCATATTTTATTTTGAGCCAGATCTTGCTAAGTTGCTTAGGGCCTCACTAAGTTTCTGAGACTGTCTTTGAACTTGAGATCCTCCTGCCTCAGCCCCCTGAGCCACTGGGATTACAGGCATGCACCACTGCACCTGGCTGCAGTAAGACTTCTAAGGTGGGAAAAAACTACCCTTTATTCATTCTTCAGTTAATATTTCTGGAGTCCTAGGGACTCCTAGGTGTCAGGGATGTAACTTTGAGTAATATATGCCTGGTCTTCCTTAGGCTACAAGCTGATACAGCAGGTGGATTGCTGGGAGGCAGAGTTACCTATTATTGTTAGTTTGCTAACTGGCTGGTTCTCACCCAGTTACTTTTCTTTCTCCTGACACAGAGGTACGGGAAGGGGGTAGGCATTCTATTCATCAAATCTTGGCCAATCATGTACTATATTCAGGCCAAACATAGTGGCATGCCTGGACAATTATGGAGACAACACACAAAGCCCTCAACAGGGAAAAATGGCCTGAGGTGAGACAGGAAAGAAACAAGTGAGGATTCTTCTTGAGCAGAGATGAAACTGTGGGCCTGCCCCCATCAGCAGCCTTGTATCCCCAGAGGTCATTCAGCAAGGAGACATGTGGAAATGCAGCCAGGGAGACTATGATCTTCACATAATCTTCCCGCTCATCGTCCCCACCCCATAGCAAAGCGCACAATCAAAATGACAAGCTCGGTTCAACAAGTACTTGTGTTTACGTGGTACAAGGCAAATAGTTGTTGACTTAAAACTTTTCATGCCACACACTTGATTGGCTGAGTGGCTACTCTGGAGTTACAAATGAGCAGAACCTGCTTAGACTTAACCATCTGCCTTAAAGTCAGACATGGCCTGCTTCAAGATGAGTAGGGTTTGGAGAACAAACCTTAACCCAAAGGACAAAATGCCATTATAGAACTGAGAAGAGGAAAAAGCAAGTTTGGACTTTTCTTTTTTTGTAGAAAAGAAAACAAATTTTAAACAAAAAAAATGAATAAATGATTATTTAATACTTTAAACAAATTCCACTTTGTGGGGCAAAACAAGAAAATGAGTGTGCAGAGGAACAGAGGATACTGTGCCAACAAGGTAGTCTCTAAAGCACGTCACACAATAGTTATTTTCACAAAAGTGCATCAAGTAAATATGTACCCAAAGTCTTTCAAATTCTCGTGTCATTCCTTTCTATCATTTATGTGTCAAAACTTAGTTTCCCATAACAAAAGTCCGCCTGTTCAAATTTCCCAAGAATAGCTTCATTTCATAGGTGATTGTTTTCCAGTGCTAAGGACCAATCCCAGGGCCTCACAAATGCTGGGCAAGTGTTCAACCACTGAGCTAACCCCAGCCTTGTCTTACTAGCTTTGAGGCCTGCCACCCATTCTCCTGACATGGGCCCTGGGCTCGGTGGGAGGTCTTTCCTCTGGTTTGGGCTTGTGCAGAACTTGAAGCACTCTGTTAATTAACCTACGGTTTGGCTTTGCCTTGGGAGAGTTTTTCCTAGGGATACAAATAAAGGGTCTTTACCAGAAAAAGTGACCCCAACCAAACTAAATGGCACATATAAAGAATGTAACACAGGTACTCCTCAGCCTATGTGTGGGGGGCACCCACCACATAAGCCCAATGTAAGCTGAAAATACTGTTAACTGGAAAAGACAGCGAATACCCCTAACCTGCCAAGCAGCGGAGCTTAGCCACACAGTCCTGCAGAGCGTCAGTGGCTTCCCCTCATGGTCACAGGTTAACTGGGAGCCAGGCTCACTGTCACTACCCAGGATCACAAGACAGGATCACAGCACATATCACTGGCCCAGGAAATGATCACAATTCAAAATTCCAAAGCCTGTTTTCCACTACATGCATATTGCTTTTGCACCACTGTAAAGTTCAAAAACTTGAAGTTGCGTCATCCTAACTTGGGGACTCACTGTATGTAGATCACAAGAAGTTACCTCACAAAGACACCTGTAGAACTCCATCTTTCCCTGTTTCTGGTGTGTGGGTAGCACACGCATCAATGGTGTGCTGATTAAAATCAGTTTATTTAAGCACTCAGTCAACACTCATTTATTCAATCTTATCCAATAATGAACACACATCTGTTCCTCCTCTTGGAGAAACCTTGCAAACTTTTCCAATTACCTGACCTTTGTGTTGCAGAAATCACTTCAATTTTAGCTACTTAAAACTATCTGGGGGACTGGGGTTGTGTCTCAGTGGTAGTGCGCTCGCCTAGCAAGTGTGAGGCCCTGGGTTTGATCCTCAGCACCACATAAAAATAAAATAAAGATACTGTGTCCACCTGCAACAAAAAATGTATGTATTTAAAAGTAAATAAATAAAACTATCTGGGATACTAACAGCACCATAAAAACCTTCCAGTGGGGAAATTTACAGAAATTAAGTGCATCTCCTCAGTAAATAAAAACCAAAGTTATTCAGGTCAAAAGTTGTGAAACCCAGAATTATTATCATATTTTTGCAACACAGAACATTGTGATGATCAATGGCACTAAAAATAGCCCAGAAAAAAAATTATGACTACATAACTAGAAACAAGAAAAACAACCACCTTATCCAAAATAGCAAAGCGTCCCTTAATGTCGTTCATTTCTCTATGAATTATTTTGACAATAGGAAATGGAATTTAAGATTTTTCCTTGAATCCAAAACTGTACTTCCCCTCCCATGTGTCCTCTGGGAAAACCTTGTTCATAAACAAATAATTCCCAGATAATGGCCTCCACACGCCTCAACGCTGACAGCAGCTCCCTAACTAGCCCCCTCATGTTCCTGTCGCCTCATCAGTGATGTCACGGAAAGACAGCGACATGCTGTTATTATTGCTGAGTGAGAGACTGCAAAGGAAGCTATGCTGCTACCTCTACGTTTTAATTTTCCATGAAAAATTATTCTCATTGCTATAGCTGCTTAGATGGTGAAAAAGAAAAATGATTTAATTAGGAAATGGCCGTAATTAGATTTTTTGTTTCCAGAACACTCTTTCAACATAAAAGTTACATTACAGCATAGCTTCATTTGGTTTCACAATTTATTTTCATTGGACCATTCCAGAAGAAAAGGAATATTTTAAACTATAAACTTTACATTCAAATGAGCTTTTTTTTTGGTTTTGGGTACTGGGAATTGAACTCAGGGGTACTTTATCACTTAGCCACATCCCCAGCCCTTTTTATTTATTTTTAACTTTTTTTCAGTTGTAGATGGACATAATACCTTTATTTTTTTATGTGGTGCTAAAGATTGAACCCAGTGTCTCAAATGTGCAAGGCAAGCCTTCCCCCTCTGAGCTACAACCCCAGCCCTATTTTTTATTTTGAGACAGGGTCTCACTAAGTTGCTTAAGGCCTCGCTAAATTGCTGAGGCTGCCTTTGAGCTCTCATCCTCCTGCCTCAGCCTTCTGAGTCACTGGGATTACAGATGTGAGCCACCACACTTGGATCAAATGACCATTGAGATGTGATGGGAAGAGGTGAGGAATCTGAAGTGGAGAAGCTGAGAACTGTCAATAGTGAACCTAAGGGGAGAAGCCAACTCTCTTGTGATGTCCTTTGACCACCCAGTCCTGTGCAGAAAGACAGCAACTGGCTCCCCACCCAAGGGACAGAGTGACAGTAATGATGGGAATAACATGGCAATAATAAAAGAAATAAAAAACATTAAAAAAAAATAAATAACAGTTATCTAAAAAAAAAGAAAGAAAAAAAAGGAAAGAAAAGAAATAACAGTAAAACACAACACAAAGTAGAAAAAGGAAGAGAACCATTTCTGTTCAGAAGAGACTTGACTTAGTGAAAGCGAAACATGACAGATATGGTAACTGGACTTGCAGGGTTTCCCTGCAGTCTGTTCTTGTGTTGTACACACTGGTATGCATACGCCAGGAACTGAACCTAGGACCTCTGATTGCTGAACCTGAAGTATCTGTCTACTTGTTACCTCCTTGGAATCTCAAGGTATGATTCAATGTTAAGCCTGGGAGCTTCCCTAGAGATCAGTTTATTTAAGCACTACAGATACATCTAAAAAAAAATAGGTTATTTAGAAGTCAGGAAATTTGTGTGATTCCACATCAAAAGAACTCAACTTTTTAAGAAAAATTTTTGTAGTTGTAGATGGACAGCATGTCTTTATTTTATTTATTTTTATGTGGTACTGAGGATTGAACCTAGTGCACCCCACATGTTAGGCAAGCGTTCTACCACTGAGCTACAGCCCCAGCTCAACTTTTTTTTATTTTCTTAATTCCAACAGAAATGGAAGAAATTTTACCAATGGTCTTAGACACATCTGAAAATTCCCAATATCAAATGAACACTAGTAGTATCTATTGACAATGCTTTTACAAGTTCATCTGTATTTCAAACAGATTTAATTTTGTTTAGTCAACTGACATAGCCAAGACTCCTTAGTTCAGTATCTTGGCAATGGGTCAAGAGACATATCAACATGTCACTGAGAAAAGACACTGGACATTGCTGTTATCTTCACCCCAGCTCCTGAGACTTGCCAAGACAGCATGTAAGATAGACAGGCAGTTGAAACTCAGAAAACTTTCTATGCTCTTAAGAGCTCTTCAAGGGCTGGGATTGTGGCTCAGTGGTAGAGCACTTACCTAGAATGTGTAAGGCATGGGGTTCGATTCTCAGCAACACATATAAAAAAATGAATAAAATAAAGATCTATCAACATCTAAAAAACATATTTTAAAAAGAGTTCTTCAAAAGGATAAATCAAGCAGGCTGAAATTTACCAGTGGAACCTTCTTACTCCTAGGAGAAACTTCTATACAGGAAACATAGTCCAGGATGGCGGTCATGTTACTCCACAAGGAGATGTTGTTATGGAGACAGCTTTGAAGGCTCCCAGGCGATGCCAGTGTATAATTAAGGCTAGCAGTGATCACAGAACAGCCAGTGTGATCTCCATGGAAACCACCAAACACACATTTTCACATGCATGGCAACTGTTCTGAATCAATGACTCTTTATATAGGTTTAAAAACATTGTGAATGGTGGATCAATTGCTTCTTTTGTTAAATAATGCCTGATTTAATATGCTGTAAGAGACCTTGTTCTCATGCATGCTGAATTTGGAGCAGTGTCTAGAATAGGCGGTCCATAACTAAATTTATTACCTAGGACTTGTGAATATAAATGGTATTCAGTCCCAGGAAGTCATCAGTTAATTTTGTGAAAGAATTAAACTAGTGATTTCATAGAACCAAGAAGGATCTGCCAACTACTGGCTCTCACTAATCCAGGGCTTTCAATAATTATTTAATCCTCCTCATAAGGGAGACTTTATTATTATACTTGTTTGCTTAAGAGAAAACTGATTCATACACCTAAAAAGTGGCAGACGTAAGACCCTAATATAGGTCACAATTAGGTCTCTAGGATGCTACATAATGCCGTTTGCAGAGCACTTGCCATTCCCAACTATTTTCACTTAATTATCTCATATAATCTGCTTTGAACCAATTAAGAGTCTAGGTTCTAACATTTCCTGACTTTGCAATATTCCACCCCTTGGTCCTTTACTCTTTTCCCTACATCTGCACCCACAACACACTCTAATTGGGGTGCAAAAATCAACACACTCACATAGGACTGACTCTATGAAGGCTTTGACCATCTTCCACCTGGACCCTGTAAGCAGCATTCTATTCTCCAGGGCAACGGGGAGGGAAATCCCATTCCATAAGTGTGAATTTTGACTATCCAAGACAAATAAAAAGAAGGACAAAGATTCCAATAAATCATTTGTCACACTGACATCACAATCTTCCACAAGAGAGGGTGGAACTTAGTGACAGGATTGGAAGGTCAGGTTGAATGGTTTCCTACTGTATTCTGATCAGTTCTATGAAATCATTTCTAAATCTGGCAAACACTTGAGTTCAAGCCTCAGCACCACATAAAAATAAAGGCATTATGTCCATATACAACTAAAAAAATTTTTTAAAGCACTAAGATTTATAAACTAGCATAAATTAGTTGTAGTGATAAGAACAACCGCATCTGATTTCCATCTATCTCTTCCTTTATTCATGTAATCTTTATTCCACATAATCTTTCTTTTTCCTTCTTTCCTTTCTCTTCTTTCTTCCTTTTTTTCCCTTTCTACCTTTCTTTTTTGCAGTATTGGAAATGGAACCCAAGATCTTGCACCTGCTGGACAAGCACTGAGCTATGGCCTCTGTACTTTTTGAGACAGTGTCTCACTAAATTGCCCAGGTTGGCCTTGAACTTGCAATCCTCCTGCCTCAGCCTCCAGAGTATCTGGGATTATGGGCATGTTCTACTGTGCCTGGCAAAAACCAGTCAATTATGATACAACTCAGACTACTGGTATTGTGTTGGTAGGGGTGCAGACTAGGAAGGGGCATGAGTAAATTTTATGGAGGGTTAAGAAATGATCTATATCTTGATCTGGTCAGTGGTTACCACCATGTACCCATTTCATCAAGCTGTGCATTGAGTGTACTTTATGAACCTTGCTGTGTATTTGTTATACCTCAATTTTAAAAGTCAAGGGCAAGAAGCCTAGAGGAGTTGATGGTAGTCTCTTGATGGTTCCCTTAGTATAGCTTGATGTGGATGTGTCCTAGGCACCTGGCCCTTAACAAGGTCTGCTAATTGGAAGTTCTTAATTTCATACTAGGTTCTGACAGATTAGGATTTTAACCACTGAAAAGAGAAAAAGAAAAAAAGTCTAGATCCCATGGCATAATTTCAACATCTTAATTCTGGGTACTAAGATGGAACCAGGTGTGGTGGTACACATCTATAATCCCACAATAATAAAAACAACTTGGGAGGTTGGCAAGTTCAAGGCTAGCTAGCCTCAGAAATTTAGTGAGACCCTCTCTCAAAAAAAAAAAAGTACTGAGGATGTGGTGGTTCAACAATATAGTACCCCTCAATCCCCAATTCCCCTCCCTGAAACAATAACAACAAAAAATCTGGCAAGTGCTTTATTAAATAGGCACTTGGTCACTAATGCTATGGTTCCTAGCAGATCACTACATAATGCTATAATGGATGTAAATGACTTTGACATTTAGTCTTAAATATCAGATGTTCAGTATTGTCAGAGCTCATTAGAATCCTAACGTTTCTGAGCTGTCTTCAAATATCTTCAGTCCAGACTTTAAGGATGAAACAACTGAGGATTAAAGGATGTCTTAGTCCATTTGGGGTGCTATGACAAAATACCAGAGACTGGGTAGCTTATAAACAACAAATATATTTCTCACAGTTCTCATAGAGTGCCCTCTCACTGTGTCCTTGCACGACGGAAGAAGGAACAAGGCAGCTCTCTGGTACTTCTTTTATAAGAACACTAATCTCATTCACAAGGGCCCTGCCTTCATGACAATCATCCCCTCAAAGTCCCTCCTTGTAATATCATCACCCTGGGCATGAGGACTTGAGGGGCAGGCCCAAGATGGCCGTAGTTAGGCTCCCTCACCAAGAAATCCAGCAGGCTGTGTTTTTAGGATGTTGTCAAGGTCATGAACACCCTGATTCAGCCTATATACTCAAGGTCATAAACATCTGCTTGTGAGCATGTGGTCACTTATGTAACCTGTTGGCACTGTGCCTTCTTTGCCTGGCCTGCACATGAAAACGGTCTACGGAGGGATTGAGAGGGCTGAGGCTGCTGCTGTCTCCTCATAAAGCATGGCTACTATGCCAACTGTGCCTCGCACTTGCTGGGATCCCAAATGTGTTTCCCAGAGTCTGAGCCTCAGCCTGACAGGACTTCAACCTATAAATCACAGGGAGGCACAAACATGCAGACCATAGCAGAGAGGTTCAGTGATCTGTGATCAAAGTCAAACAGAGAGTACTCTTTTCTTTCCTCCCCCACTGAATTCATAGTCCCTCTACCATGCAGCTCATGGAAAGGACAAGACCTTCATGTATGCCCCTCTCCTATCTACCACTGCCCTCTGCCAGAGCTCAGGAAACTGGCTTCTGTTTCCTCTAAAGCTAGTTCCCCTCAGTCCTTCTCGGGACTACTGAAACCACTTCTTCCAATGACCCCTCGTTCTTGAGCATGAACTGAACTTTCCTGGTTTCCCTTCCAAGTCTCAGCTGTTACTTTTCTCTCTCTCTCCTGCTCATTACTGGTCACTGGTGTATAAGCAACTTCCAAACTTAGTCCCTGGCCTCCCTTCTCTCCTCACATCCTTTCCATCTCTCCTACTAGGTTCCTTTATTGATTCATTTTCCCGATTTCTGTAGACAAAGCCAAAATAGACACATGATCTGAGTTCTCATCTACATTTTACCCCAGATTTCCAACCAAAACAGCTTCATTTAGACATCCTGTTACTATACAGACCTGTCTAGAATACATGTCACCAGCTTTACACCCCACGGACTCACAAGCCATCACCCCCATTTATCTTGTCATGCCAAGGATCTCCTATGACTCCAGTTATAAACCTTCTAGCCACTGGTGATCTTCCCTCTCCATCATTCTCAATGTCCAACTGTCATTACCCACCCCCATCTGTTCTGAAATGATCCGAGTCTTATCTAACTCTTTAATCATATCACATAACAATTACATAATAAATGATTAAAATCCATTTTTCTTTTAATTGTTAGTCAAGTTTGACTTTCATCTTTAATCTTGACATTAATGCTTTGATTTACCTCCCTCCTAAATGCTTGAAGCTCAGTTCTTATCTGTTTAAGCACTAAACATATTTCCATATTACCCTGCTCAAATATTATTCACCACCAATCAACTCATTCAGAGGTGCCAAATGGTCTCTATGGAATAGCTTTGCAGGCCTCCTGTCATTTGACTTCTGCGCCTGACTTTCTCTCATGCCTCTACTCTCTCCTCCTCTGCTCCTATTTATTTATCATGGTTCCCCAGCTGTTCATCTTGCTTAGGGGCCCCTGCCACTGGTTATGAAAGGCCCTCATTCTCTTCTTCCACCTCTCCCATGCAACTTGACCTGCAGGAGTCAGCGTCACTCACTTTTCTGACACCTAGCTTGGGATCATCTTCTAAGTCTCAGCCTTGTGATTCTGACTTTCTCCTCTGGACACTAAGAGGCCCTAAGCTGGAACTGCCCATAACAATTCATTTCTCCCTCCCTATCACTGTGAGATACTCCAAAGGTTTCCCTAAAGAAATGTTGACTTGTAGAATCATGTCCCAAAAGAGGGTCAAAGAGCACCCATATGCCTTGACATAAGGTCCTTCTAATATCCCCAACTGTAAGATTCCAGTATCTCAAATCCCATGGAACTGTAACCTGTTTCCAACTGGTAACAAATGATGTCACAGTTTTAGGGAAAGGACTAGGAAGGGGCAACTGAAGTGCCTAGGTTATAACATTAAAGGAGGTACTTGTTCCCTCACAGGTGCTGACCAGCACTGTATAACCACGTGAGGGTCACCCTAGTCCTGGCCCTGTATACATGAAAGATGAAACTCTAACAGTCAAATCACAAAACCAAACCAAGAGACTGATCCTAGGCAATCTAAAGAAAAATTATTTCCCCAGGAACATAAAAACAACAGACATGGATCTCTGTCACTGTCTTCAGGACACAAAATGGCAGAGGCAATCATGGCATTAGTTCAAAGGGAAAAAGTTTTCTCATGGAGAGAGTTTTAAAAGGGGTAGCAAGTGCTGGATGTCCAGGACCCTGGAGAGTTGGTGCCAGTATCTGGGAATGTGTCACTTCCCTGGCTTGTCCTCAACACAAACTCACTCTGGCCTCTGTTGCTTCTTTCTGGTGACGTTAAGAACTCAAGCTGATCTGAAGTTAACAAGGATGTGACAAGGCACTACTCAATCTAAGAAGAATTCTCATGGGAGGACTTAAATCTGCTAGAGAAACACACTAGGAAAAAATGAAAATTCATACCACCCGTTCCTTGTACATTTACAAGTTTCATTGTTTTTCTCTTAAATTCTCCTAAATTCTTTTTACTTTCTTCTTGCATTCATCTTTTACATTATAAATGGGAGGGGATCCCCAAATTCTACTGATGCAATTATATTTCATGAGCCTGAATTTACCAAAATGAAGGGGGAGTTTTTTTTTAAAAAAAAAGGTTGCTAAATATCCTGATACATTTAGTTTTTAAAAAATGTTTATTGAATTTGCAGAGGGAAAATAATAATCATGATAGGAATATTAAATGACTTTGAAGGCATTTTTGTCCCTATGCTAAGCATTCTCTGTTCAGAAAAATATACTGAGAAAAGTAAGGACCAGAAATGAATGGCTTTCCTGAGAATTTAGAAGTGATAAAGCTAATGCAACAACTCCTTGGAAAATGGTCAAGAATGGGTCCTTTTGGAGCAAGGAAGAAGGCACCCTGAGCCCCTAATGACCTCCCTGCCCAAGTATCATTAGTCTTTAACAGGATCAAAATTCTCCTCTGGCACCAATGGAACATCCTGAGTCATTTTCTGAATATGCTGACACCAGTGGAGTCATATGACATCATGAGGAAATGCTGGATTACTAAGTATATCATGTCAAATTTCGAATGTCAGTACATTTGGATGTGTAGGTGGTTCAAATAACATATACATATTTTGACACTGAAGATCACAGAACTTATTATCAATGGAAAATAAAAAAGGGAGGGGAGAGGGAGAAGAGAAGGCTTGATGTACTGAGGTTGAAAGAGACTTTAATGGCTCATCTAATTCAATCCTCCATACTTAAGAAGGATTAACATTAAACCACAGCAACCCATTAAAAATCCTTCCTCTTCTAAACTAACTATTGAGAAAGAAATTATAAACCTCCCTTAGAGTTAAGGGGGAAAATAAAAAAATAAGGAGATTCATGACACTAGTGATCAACTAGACAAAGTCCATATAAAGAAAAAATGTTCTACCAAATCATAAAGGACAAGATATAAGCATAATGCTTGTGCAATGCTACTTTACTATTTCCAGGGATGATTTATATGCCATAAAATTCACTTACTGTAATTGTAAAATGCAATCATTTTTAATGAGCAAATTTAATAAATTAATTTAAATGATTGTGCAATCATCATTATAATTCAGTTATGGAACATTTCCATTACCCAAATGAACTCCTTCAAGCCTATTTTGCAATCAATTTCTGCTCCATTAAAACCATCAGGATACATTCTGTCTCTATAGTTGCCTTTTCTGAACATTTCACATAAAATGGCATAATACTATATGCACTCTTTGTGACTGGCTTCTTTCACTTAATGTTTCTGAGATTCATCCAAGTTATAACAATGTATTAGTAGCTAATTTCTTATTGTTGACTAATATTTTTTTTTCATGTGTGTGTATATTTTATTTATCCATTAGCCAATAAAGTCAGATATAGATTGTTTCTAGTTTGGGGCTATTATGAATAATGCTGCTATAAATACCCCTGTATAAGGCTTCTGGTAGACAAATATTTTCATTTTGTTTAACTGATTTTTTTTTTTTTTTTTTTTTTGGTACAGGGGATTGAACCCAGGGGCACTCGACCACTGATCCACATCCCCAGCCCTATTTTGTATTTTTTATTTAGAGACAGGGTCTCACTGAGTTGCTTAGAGCCTCACTAAGTTGCTGAGGCTGGCTTTGAACTCGCGATCCTCCTGCCTCAGCCTCCCAAGTGCTGGGATTACAGGCGTGTGCCACTGTGCCCAGCTAATTGGATTTTTGAGAATAGAATGGATGTATTGTAGTTAATTTAACATTTTAAAAAATACCAAATGGTTTTGCAAAGTGGTTGCATACATATGGACCAGCAATTTATGAGGGTTTCAGTTTCTCCACATCCTCACTTTCAGTCTATTCGTATCTCTGAATC
This sequence comes from Glaucomys volans, assembly GCA_020662805.1. NCBI lineage: Eukaryota > Metazoa > Chordata > Mammalia > Rodentia > Sciuridae > Glaucomys > Glaucomys volans. The sequence goes on along the minus strand of JAJEJO010003808.1, from coordinate 192,106 downwards.
TAAGGTGTGTTTCTTATAGACAGTATATAGTTTTTAATCCAATCTGTTTTTTGCATGGGATATTTAGTCCATTCACATTTAATGTAATTATTGATGACTGCTAGTAATAAATCTGTCTTTATTTATTTGGAAGTCTTTATTTCTCTTTCATATTTGAAGCACAGTTTTTCTGTATATCAAATTCTTGGTTGACAGGCTTTTCTTGCAGCATGCTCAATGTGTCATCTTACTTCCTTCTCGCCTTTTTTAATTGGTGCATTGTAATTATACCTAATAGTGACATTCATTATGCCATATTCCTACATGTAAATAATTTGATCAATATCATTCCCCAGTATCATCCTTTTCCCTCCCATTCTCCACATATCTACTTGCTCCACTCAACTCAATTAACTCTTATTGTTAATTAAATTAACATTAATTAATTAATTAGTGTATCATAATTTTATATACACACATGATTTATTGTGGCATATTAGTATATGGACATAGCACAGTCTGGTAGATTTCATTCCCCTGTACTTCTCCATGTCCTCCCCTCCTTCCTCCTTCTCAATCCCCTTTCTCTATTCTATTAGCCTCCTTCTATTTTTGTAAGATCCCCCCTTTTTAATCAATAAGTGGGTGGCATCAAATTAGAAAGCTTCTGCACAGCTAGAGTATGAAAAGAGAGCCTCCAGAATAGGAAAAAAAAATCTTTGTCATCTACTCTTCAAAAAGGGGATCAATATCCAGAATATTTAAAGAACTAAAAAAAAACCAGAATAACTAATAACCCAATCAATAAAAGGGCAAAATATCTAAATAGATACTTCTCAAAAGAAATACAAATTTCCTCCATTGTTTCTGATGAGAAGTCAGCTATTAATTACATTATTCTCCCTCTCTAAATGTTAAATCATTTTCTCTATGTTAAATCTCTGCTTTTAAGATTATTTTGTCTTTTAGCAGTTTGACTACAATTTGTCTAGGTAAGTTTCTCTTTTTGCTTATTCTTATGATGAGCTTTTTATATCTGTAAATTAATATTTTTCATCAAATTGGGGTGCTTCGGCCATTATTTCTTTAAATATTTTTTCTATTCCATCTTCTCTTCTTCTGGGATTGGTACTACATATATGTTGATACACTTGATGTCTCACAGGTCTCTGAGAATCTGTTCACATTTTTTTCCAATTAAAAAAAATCTTTGTTTTTTAGATTGAATAATTTCTTTTGTTCTACCTTTCAGTTCACTTATTCTTTCTTCTGCCATCTCAATCTGTTGTTGAGTCCATATACACAATTTTTATTTCAGTTATACTTTTCAAATCCAGAATTTCCATTTGGTTCTTAAAAAAAAATCCCTCTATTGAAAGTCTGTGTTCATTGAGTGTTCCTTTGATTCTTTAAACATGGATGCCTTCCAATCTCTGAACATACTTAAATAGGTATTTTTCAGTGTTTTTCAACTAAATCCTACATCAAAGGACAGATGCTCAGAGATAGATCCTACAGGCTGCTCTTTTCCTGCATAATATCTATAAGTTTTGTTGAATTCTGGACAAGTTAATTAGAACTATGAATTTTGATTTTTTTCCACAGGAGTTGTTATTATTGTTTTTCTTTAGTAATTTTTCTGAACTAAGTCTGTGATATTTGTTTTCCACATAAGGTACAGTTGTTGATGCCTTTACCAAATTTATTTTTCTTGTTTTTTTTTCTAAGTCTGATTTCTAGGGGTATCCCCATGTCTGCATAGCTTAGTGTTCTGTCTTGAGCCAGAAGGCTTCCCTCTGTGTCTGATTCTGTGTGTGGGCTGGGGAGCACATTCAAACCTCAGACTGTTTTCATGTCCACCTTGGCTTTTCCCTTCTGCTGGCTCTTTCACAAACCCTGTGTGTGTGCTCACAGACTCCACTGGCCAGGGATATGTGGGTGTTGTGGACCTGCTCCATCTTTTTGCTTATCATGAACACAGAGTTCAATCTGGGATATATGGAAAGCTATGAAGTCCCTGATGGCTCTCTCACCTCCCAGAACTACTTATTAAGCCACAAGAAAGACCACTGCTCCACTGCTTGCTCCAAAGGGGACTATAAACTCAAGCCAGTGGAAGTACTGGCCTCTTTTTTTCATTTACCACTGAATTGGCCACTTGAACTGACAATCCTCCAAACAGAGTGAGCCCCTTCTGGAAGCAGCAGAAAGTCTGCTGGTTTTTAGTTTACCCTACCCTGTTTGAACCATCATCCTGACAGTGCTGGAGGGGAGGAGGGAATGGGGTCATGATAGGCAAGAACACCACGAATCCATTCTGTTCCTTTCCAAAGCTTAGTTGTTTCGTGAACAAATGCTTCTGAGCTTGTTACTACTAACTGCCTTTAGTAGTTTCTAGAGCATGAAAATGGATGTTTTAGACTGTCTTTCTTCCATCTTTCCACTTGCTTTTGGGGAAAAAATTTTTATCAACCTCCTCACTCTCTCATGCAAGAAAACAATATCTCAAGCACTTTTTACATTCTTCTGGAACTGAAATCATTAATGATATCAAAAAATAGACCACATAGGTGGAAATATCACTGAAACTTCATTTTCAAAGAAAAATGTTTGTCCTCCCTGCCCCACCCCAGGAAAAAAATTAAAACCCTTTTCTCCAAAATAATGATGACCAAAGGCATCAGTTTCAATCATTTTCATTAGATTAAATTAATCATGAAATCTCACTCCTCAGAAGCAGCACCTAGGGCCCCAACCTTGACTCCGTCCTGGACTTGAGGGAAATGAAGTGGGCCGGTAGAAAGACGTTAGTCCCAAAGCCCTTTGGTTAAAATGGTGCCTCCCACAGCTGTTTTTCTGCACTTGTTCCTCCACAGTTTGCCCACCTCTTTCTCTTATGCTTCAGCCATGGTCATTCTGATACATGAAGACCATTTTCCTAACAGTTCCTTTTGGGAAGGCTTCATTGAAGTCTTCAGAGCTGGTCATTTGTTGATTTTTCTTCCTCTGTCTCCACAGACAGGCTGAGTGCTCTTGGGTAAGTCACACGAGCCCTGGACACCCTCACAGCCTGGGAAGGAAAAGGAACTGCCCCACAACTCTGGGAGCCCAGTTTCTTAGATGCTGGACAAAACCCTCATGATTAGGTATTAACAAAAACCTCTCATATTTAGATAGGCAAATCAAAGTTCTGGGAAATGAAGGGCCTACCCATGGTCGCCTTCCACGAGTATGATAAAGAATTAAATATGTCATGCTGATAAGACAGGTAAAAGGCCTCGGAAACTGTTACCTGAAAAAGGCGCAGGCTCAGGGAAGGTGACTAGAAATGGTTTCCTGAAGATCAAATTTACACTCCCCAGGCTCTGAAAACACTGGCTATACAGGCTCTTGGGACAGACTTTCCCACCCCTCCCCCTTCTCTCTTACCTTAGCAAAGAAAATCCAGGCTGCACACTGTCCTGGGGCCAGAAGGCTTTTTAGCTTCACTGTGGTGAACATGAGAAAGAATCCTAAAAATCCACTGGAAGGAGAAAATGTTCTCTTGTTAGTGACACCGTCTTCCTTGAACCATTAGCTGACTCCACTTTCTAAGTATTGTATGACCTCTGTCACATTTGTGTTTCCTAGTGATTTTGGGATAAAAATAGAAAAAAAATTAGAAACCCAAGAGGCTCTAGTTTTCTAAGAGGCTATGATGAGAACAAGTCATCAGAGGTGGGGAAAGGTATAGAAATGTGGGAGGTCTCTGGCTAAATCATAAAAGAAAAAAAATATAGCAGATAATACCATTTGCTCCTCCCCATATTATTTCCAGAACACAGTGCTTGCCAAGACAGAACCTCAGTTTCTTTCAATGAAAACAAACCTTCAAAGGGAAACTCTCTGTATGAAAGAAAGGGTCTGGACTAGGTCCTGGGCTCAATGGAAGAATCCGAAGACTGGTTCCAGTAACACATGTGGCAAAGCCAAAGTCTCCAAGCCAGGCAGACCTTCATAGAAGCTATACTTTGGAATGATGTCCAAGCACCTGTGTGCGAACTGAAAGAGCCTCACCTCGGGAGCCTGAAGGTGGGCTAGATTCAGAGGTCTGGACCAGCACGGGTATTGTCACCACAGGACCCCTGCAGCAGGGCCTGTGCTGGAACCATATTCAAAAGTGTCACTGTGGTCAGGACGAAAGCTCTCAACTCCTCCTGGCAATTGGAGGTAGGACAACTGGGGAAGAGATGAGGCAGAGAGACTGTAAGGGAGATACAGACAGAGCCCGACTTCTTGTATATGTGTTCAAGTGGTTGCTTGAGAGTGGCTTTTAAATTGAAAATTCATAAATAAGTGATATGATTTTAGTTGTACTCTAAGCTAGGGAGCTATATTTCATTTGTTCCTCCAGTTCCTGGAGGAACTTTTATCATAGACACTGGTGTGTGGCTTCAACCCACACGCCAATCAGGTGTCTGGAAGCAGGCTGAACTGAACCAAGCAAACATAGGACCAAATTTCACAGAATTGTGAACTTTTGTTTCATTAGATTAGACTAGTTTCATAGCCTAACATTCTTGGGGCAGCACTAGGGACAGGCAATAGGTTTCCCCTGTATGTTTCTGCTGCTTTGGGTCCAATGACCTGCAAAGTCTGTTCAGATTTGCATCTGCAGTCATGGGAAACTGGACAGCTGTGGATTAAGTTAACAAGCCTCACACCAGAAAGGCAAGGAGGCCTAATTGGGTAAGACCCAATTAGATCAAGCAGCCTGGGGTTCTATTCTTAACTGTATTCATTGACCCTCATGGCCTTGACCAAATCCCCCTTTTCCTTGCCTGGGTTCTGTTAAGACATAAGGAATATACATAGCAGTCCTCATTTAATCTTATGGACTGGAGACTTACAGATCAGAAAGGTTACTTTCCCCAAAGTCTCACTTTATTAACAAGGAAATTGAAGCACAGGTACAATTAGAATCCAGGTCTCCATGGCTCTTCAAACCTTACCAAGGAGCTCTTCCAGCTGCCCATGCTCATGAGGATGGGAATGGAGAGTGAGGTAGCCCATGAGCCGTGGCTCCTCTTGGTCACTTCCACCCTCACCCCAGGACTTCCTGCAAGTGAAACTCTTAGTCTGAGTACAGACAAGGAGAGGCTGCTGAGATGACATGGGGAAACTGGACTCAAAAGAGGCAAAGCTTTGAACTGAAGCCAAGAAGCAAAATGTGACAGAGTTAAGTCTGTTCAAAGATTTCCAAAACTTTAAAATAAAAATACCTGAAGTATCACATTAGGTTATGAGAAAGCTACAGAAGTAAAGCAAGAATGTCACTCCACAGAGACACACCAATGGGCTGGGAATGTACTGCTCTGTCCCAAATAACAAACAATTGTTGACCTCCCCTTCCCTGCCTGCTTGCCCAGTTTGCCAAATATTCACACTCAAGGGAAAGCCAATCCACAGCCCCCAGGCGCTTGAAGACACAGGAATCCCAGCTAATGGACAAATGAACAGGCCAAATCAAATTGACAGGAACTGGCAAGGTACATTCTGTTACAGAGTTTGCCTGGAACTTTCCTGAGTATGGTAAAATCATTCTGAGGCCCAAATGTAGAAACAAACTATAACATTGACTCTTTTCCTTTACCCTAATATACTTAGGAGCAGGATGAACCCCATCAAAATAGTACCTATCCATGTATCCATTTTTTACTTCTATGTAAAGACTCAAGGCTTCACAAGGCACCATTTTATGTGTGGGAATGGATGGTCTGGCTTTTACATAGCAATTGTTCATGGTTTGTTTTACTTGTAGGTAACCTGAACAGGTAATAATGGCCACCATTTATTGGACCAGGCTTACGACTTTAAGTATTTGATCTAATATATACAAAAGCCCTAGATTGGTGTTGTTTTTCCATTTTTACAGATGAGAAAACTAAGACTTCAAAGCAACTTGGGTAACCTGCCCCCAAACCACAAAATTAGAAAGTAGCAGTCCTGGGGGTCAGCCCAAGTCTGCTCTTCCCAGTATACCAAAATACAAGCTTTGAGACCATCCACAGAAGCCCTCCCCTTCTCAGCATGATGAACTCAGGATTGCAGCCAGAAAAGGGGGACAGGGTGGGAATGAACTTCTGTGTGTCTGGATAAATCCAACTGGTTGATCTACATCCCCAACTCCTTGCCAAGGTCAAATACTAATGATCACCTTGTGTATCCAGACATCTAGTCACTGATTTCTACAATTTGTTTCTGAGAGTTTCAGGATTCAATGGAGGTTTCTAGAGTCTGCCTTTGGGAGCAAAAGGGAGGTCCAAGTGGAAGCTGGGAGGGTGGACTTCTGGAATCAAATTTCCCCTTGAACTGAATCAGTTATATTAGTTGCATATATTGAAGTTCTGTCCAGGAGCCGTGGTGCACACCCATAATTCCAGTGACTCAGGAAGCAGAAGCAGGAGTATTCCAAGTTTAAGACCAGCCTGAGCAACTTAGTGACACTCTGTCTAAAAATAAAAAATAAATTTAAAGAAAGGGCTAGGGATGTACCTCAGTGGTAGATTGCCCCTGGGTCTGATTCCCAAAACCACAATATATATATAATAAAAAAATTTTTGAATTTTTTTTTGGTACTGGGAATTGAACCCAGGGATACTCTACCACTAAGCTACAACCCCGGCCCTTTCTATTTATTACTTTGACATGGGGTCTAAGTTTCCCAGGTTGGCCTTGAACTTGGGATCCTCCTGCCTCAGCCTCCCAAGTTGCTGGGATTATAGATGGCACCACCACACTTGGAAAAAGAAAAAAATATATATTTACATATTTTAAAATTTATATATTATTATATGTAATCTGTAATTATATATGATATATAATTATATATACATATTTTTTGAAGTCCTTTATGAGATTTGCTTGTGAAGGAAAAAAAGTGGGGGAAGCCCCATTCTTTAGCACATTTGAAAACCACCACCCTGGCAAAGGGACATCTGCAAGCCAGGGGTCCTTGCTGGACCTGGGCAGCCCTGAGTACCTTTGAATGCCAGGAACAACTGGCATGGGACAAGCAGGCTGTTTCCCACTGCACCCACCACCACTGGCTTCTGCCACTTACTCCGATCACTGGCATTGACCCTGAACTTCACAAAGTCACACCTGATAGCATAGAAAGCATACAAAGCATTGAGGTCAAGATTACCTGGCACAGCAGCTGCCATGGAATCTGTAGAAATACAGGAACGGGAAGTCCAGGACGCTGAACAGGTCACCTGAGGAGCACAGCAATGGTGAAACAATGGCCCTTACACCCCCCAATCCCCCATACCCCTCTGCCAACTGCCCCAGGAAACACAAGGCAAAGGTCTTGGGCATAGCAGCCCCTGTACACTGAGCAGCCTCACTCTGGCATTCCTAGGGATTCTGTTATTGGCACTGCTTTCTAATAGGATAATAACAACAACAACGATGATGATGTAGTGAGAGCATCCTCACACACAGGCCCACACTAAAAGCTTTCTGCCTTTATCTCTTTCAATCCTTTTAACAACTCAATGAGGTTCTGTGGTCCCCATTTTAACTGGAGTGCAGAGAAGTTAAGTGAGAGTCTAAGATTGCATACTTCTTGAACTGTGGAGCCAGAATGTGCACCCCAGTTAATTCAAACTCTAAAATCTTTTCTCTTCACCAGGCAGCCATCCCTGCACAAGGTAGAGTGTTGAGGGTAAAGTCTCTTAAAATTTCTTCCTATTTTCCTGCTTTATGTCTAAAAGAAGATGGTGAATGCATTCTCCTGACATCTTTTGGCATTTTCGTGCTTAATTACTGCACCAACAGCATGGGGGCCATACTGACTGTGCAGACTCATTTCAGTTTAAGGTTCAAAGGGTACATTTATTTCTTGTGAAGTAAGTTCATTCTTTTAGTTCCATTTGGTACAAGAGGAAATAATCACACATATTGGCTGCTTCTCTCTCTGGAATTTGAACTTGGTCACAAACAAGAAGTCAGGAGATTAAAAAAGCAGAAAGCCTTCCAAAAATGTCCTGAGAAAAGGAATTAAGCATTTCCACAGCGGACAGCTTAATCCTTCCAAATCTGGAATTTCTGAGAGGCTGCAGGAGCCTGGCCCTCCAGACCCCTGGCCCTTGGTCTGGATCTCAGTTCTGGGTGGACTGGAGGGACAGGCCTGATTTTTCTAAGTATTCACAGAACATCAGATAGCAGTGGAACATGCAGGCAATGTTTCCTCCAGCACTAGAACTACTAATCAAGCATTTCAGAACAAAAGATGTGATGGACTTCTACACTTCCTCAGAGACCTAAATGATCTCAAATGATTCAACCATCAGAAAGAAAGTAATGAATACTATTTCTCTGGAAGCTTTTTTTATAGTGACTATTATCTTTGTTTGTACACATCCATGTGTTTAACTTAAAGGGTTTCTTGGGATTTGATTTTCATGAAGTCCAACAGGAGGTGAAGAGGTCTTATTCTCTTTGGGCCACTATGCCACTGAATGCCTGAGATGTCTAACCAGGACCTGTGTTAGTGGAGGGAACTTGAAAATGACATCACCAGGCCAAATCTCCAGCTCATGAAGAGCGTAGCTGTGTTATGAGGTCCCTTTCCCCTGCAGAAATAACCGTCAAGGTAACCTTGGGGACGGGGACCACGAGAGTGGCCAGAGCCCCCTGCTCAGGCATGCGGAAGGGACGTCCATGGAGAATTTGTTCTGTCCCTTCAGCAGCTGTTGGTTTCTGGCTCTTTCCCAATTTCCCTCTCAGTGTGAGAGGAAGTACAGCGCAGTCAGTGTGATAATGAGGAATGACAGAGAGGGTGAGCAATTACTTCCAGGACCTTGAGACCCTCTGGGCTGTGCCTCCTCTTGGCAACCAGTCTTCTATCGGAAACACTCCAGAAGGGCAAACAGGACTCTGGGTGTGCTGGCAATTTCTATAGCCCAGCCCAGACTCTGGGGGGTCTAAAGAGCAGAGGAATGGACAGATAGACTGGGAGGGAGGAAAATAAGGAATAAATCACAGTTCTCAGAGAATTGTTAGATAATAACCCCCACCCAAACCCTGAAAATTGATCCCATAAATGGAGAGAGAAAAAAAATAACAGTCTGCCCTCACTCTTGAGCCATTTCTAAAACCTTCGCACATTTCTTACACCATACTTATTTGAAGTCACTCATGTTCTACCTCCTAGAACTAGAAAATTTTTGAGAGCAGAGACTCATCCTCCTCATCTCTGTATCTGCTGGGTCAGCACCTCACCTGACACCTGCAAACCCTACTGAACAGAGGGCAACTGGAAGGCCTGAGTATTGTTTGTTTTCCCAGGGGAGAATGTTCCAAAGTTTCCTTGGTTATATGGGCCTCAATTTCCAGTTGATCCCAGATGCCTCTCTCTTGATGCTCTCACCCTGCTTTTTCTTTTACTAAAGTAGCACTCTTTTTTCTTTTTTGTGGTACTGGGAATTGAACCCAAGGCCTTGTGTCTGTGAGGGAAGTGCTCCTCTCCTGAGCCACATCCCCACCTAAGACACTTGTAAATAGAGCAAGAGCACAGGAAGCCCTAAATAGCAAAGGTTAGCAACTCTGCCACCAATGCCCCTAAAGAGGGTGCAGCGTGTGGCTGGCTGGGCCCAAGCCCCCTGAGAGCTCAATCCAGAAGCCTAAAAACATATGCAATAATGTTCTTAAGCCAACACTCCTGCACCACCTCACACAGAGCTGCACAATGTGAGCACAAAGCCAGAGAGTTGTCAACATGCCTTGTGGCAGCAACACGAGGTTACGCAATGGAGTCTGAGTGACCCTTCACTGTCGTGCTCCACTGCAAACTCCACTGATCTGAGTAGGGGAGTGGATCCCACTTCTCTGAAGATCACAGAGCACAAAATTGCCATGGTGAAAGGAGGGGGTCCAGTCCTGCCACATTCAAAACTGAGACTTTGAACACGAAGAAAAATTCCTCTCACCACATTTTAGCCATCAGACCTGGGAGGTTGGTTCCCAGGAGTGATTACTGCTGCTTGCTTTATCTCACACAGAAGCAAAAGGCTCCCCAATTGCTAGGTCAGGGTCCTGCGGTCTCCTCGTTCCTCTGGTTCCTTGAAATTCTCTCCCTTAAATATCACAGCAGAGGGGCCACCATACAAATATGAAGTGTAAACTTCTAAACATAGGAAGAATTTCCTTTCTCTACTACTGGTTAAAACAGTCCAAGAGGAAAGGAGAGATTCTTCTTGGGCAGGATTCTGAGAGTCCTTTGGCCTCTATACAGGAATATGAAGGCCACAGGAAGTGTTCTCGCTTCTTGCCCAACCAGAAGCAAGCTCAGAGTCCAGGGCATGAAGAGCTGTCTATCTGATCCTGCACATCCCCAAGCTTCATTTACAAGGAAGCTCGTCTTTCTTGTCAGTCGTAAGTGAGGGAGGAGGAAAGCTTAGTCTAAAGCCCTATGTAGAGACTACAACTCACTAGAAGAGCTTAAATCAGACTGACCAGGTGAAGTGTTGGTGAGGATGTGTAGCTACTGAAACTCTCACATGCCGCTGGGTGAGAGTGAAATGGTACAAATGCTTTGTACTGGTACTTTCTTAGAAAGTTAAACATTTGTACACAACCCACTAATCCTGCTTAGCTGTTCTGTCTGCTAAAACTTTATGATCAGCTGCATACTACCATGAGAAAACATCACTAGAACCTCTCAGAGAGTTCAGGGCAGTGGACTCCCAAGTAGTCTTCTAGATTCTGAGCTTCTATCTTCTTGCAAATTCCAAATTCCTACCTTAATATCTGTCTACCTTAATATCTGTCTACTCTGACAAACACATACAAGCACTTTATTATTCCTGTATATTCTCTCTCTCTCTCTCTTGTTTTCACATGAGTTTTGGAGGGGACACCATTGTGGGACCCAACTTAAGCATGGCTTCTCACTGGGGGCCTTCCTGAGAACTTTTTGAAGCCATGAGCTGATTCTGACAGCTCATGGGTGCTGTACTGCATGACCTCAGTGGCGGGGCACTCTTTATATAGGCCACGTTGTCTGTGCTGGCTGCAAGAGTTCCTCAAGGCTAACAATGATCACAACCTGGACAGGATCTTTTCATATGGGTTTCAAAAGGAGCTTCAGTACTTTAGACAAGATTGTTTTACCACTCAATGGTGCTCAACCATGCAGGCACTCATGAACAAACCCAAACTACCAAGGTTTGCAGTTGATGGCACTCCCCTGATAAGAAATGAAAGGAAAAGTAGACATATCTTTATGTCATCTTGACACACAACTTGTAAAAGTTCTAAGAAAGCAATAAAAGTGACCTCAGTGATCATACGCAGGGCACCTTTATAAAAAGAATATGCCTTTACATTACCTAACACTCACAGATGACTGTGAGGCTTTGCAGTGTTTCCCTGGGATGCTCACAGATTGAATGTTGAACTTGGTACTGGTATACTTAGCAGTATCCAGATTCTTCTGGAAGGCTGTCACCAATCTGGACCTAATTCCCCACCGACCCTCCCCAGGCCTTTGCAGAAGCCCTGTTATGATTGCCACTGAGGCCTATAGGATTCCTGAGTCCTATAGCATTAGGGTATCCCTTTGCTGGGGAACCCCCAGCTACTTACAGCACCAGAGACCAAGGTCTCTGCTACTAATTGACATAAGACACACAGCTGCTATCACTGGCCCAGCAAAATCCTTCTGATAAGCCCAAATTTCTACATCCAGCCTCTTCAGCGGCCAGCCTCTTCAATGACCTGCCTCAGTTAGCACAAAGTTACACTAAACCAAATTTGCAGAAAGGATTCCTTCAAGAGAAGTGTGCCAAGGCTCTCTCTGAGGAGCCCCACAGACTCCACAACTCACTGTGCTGCTTATTGCAGATCAGTCCTCACCATTTACCATGAAGTGGGTTTGAAGCCTGCAGAAGGAATGGGGGGCAAGTATCATTTACATATTTTTATAGAGAAGTATTTATATATTTACATATGTATGTACGTGTGTGTGTGTTTTATTTTTCAGTGCTGGGAATCAAATCCAGGGCCTCACAGAAGCTAGGTAAGTGAGTCCACCACTGAGCTCCATCCACAGTCCCTCAAAATATAATCTGAAGGAAAATTAATCTTTGTAAGGATCCTCTTCTGGCATAATTGAGCTCCAAACAGGTTTTCAAATCAAAGAAATTCATTTTTTCTCTACATATTTTTATTGAGATATAATTCACATAAAACTTACCCTTTTAAAGTGTACCTTTTGATGGGTGTGGTGGTGCATGCCTATAATCCAAGTGACTCAAGAGGCTAAGGCAGGAGGATTATAAATTCAAAGCCAGCCTCAGCAACTCAGCAAGGCTCTAAGCAACTTAGCAAGACCCTGTCTTCAAAATAAAAAATAAAAAGGGTTGTGGATGTGGCTCAGTGATTGTGCACCTCTGGGTTCAATCCCTGGTACCAAAATAAACAAACAAAATGTATCTTTCTGTGGTTTATAATACATTCACAGAGCTATGTAATGTTTTCAATATGTGGTGTTCCTTAAAAGTTCATGTGTGAGACAATATAAGAACATTCAGAGGTAAAATGATTGGGTTCTGAGAGCCTAACCTTATCGGTGCATTAATTCACTGATATGAATTAACTGGGTGGAACCTTGGGCAGGTAGGGTGTGACTGGAGAAGGTGGATCACTGGGGGAATGCCTCTGGGATTAAAATTTGTTCCTGGTGGGTGGAGTTTTCTCTACTAACTGATTGCCATGTCCTGAGATGCTTTCCTCCGCAACACTCTTCCGCTATGATGTTCTGCCTCACCTAAGGCCCAAAGCTATAGAGTTGGCTGTCTATGGACTGAAACCTCTGAAACTGTGAGCTCTAAATAAACTTTTCCTTCTTTGAAACTGTTTTTTGCCAACAGTTTTGGTCATAGCAGCAAAAAAAGGTGGCTAAAACATGCAACCATCACCATTATCTAATTCCAGAACATTTTATCCCCACATAAAAAAGATTGATACCCATTTTAAATTATTCTTCTGTCTAAGCCATTCAATAATATTAGGCTGTGGACCACTTTGTGTTCCCAAGGACTAACAATGCATGAAGGTATTCTTACATGGGCCTAAAAATTTAGTAAAAACTCAAGGTGAAAAGTTGGACCATTGGCCAGAACAGATAAACTATTACCAGCAACCACCATGCTTGGAAATTGGTGGATAAAATTCTCCCCACATCAAGAGAAGTTCTAGAAAGAAATCAGGAGTGTCCTATAAAAGTATTCACTTGCTTGAGACCCTTTACAATAAAGTATAGGATCAGTGAAAAAAGCAGTAATCAAAAAGAAAAACCTGGCAGCAGAGTCAGGAAACCTAAACTTGTGTTTCCCTCTGCTAAGCACCTGCTCTGCATCATCTTGGTCACATCACTTAACTCCTCTGAGCTGCATATTCCTCACTTGTAAAATCCAGGAGCAGCTGTGCTAATTGCAAAGCTTCCTTCCAGCTCTGCTAATCATGAATTGACAAAGGAACAGCATAATCTCTTAGTTGAAGGGCAAAATGATCTCTTTAGGTAAAAAATTATTCACCCACATCTCTTGCAGATAATTCAGGCAGTAAATGAACCTGTAAATCAGGAGACTCAGTAACTATAACTTTCCAAAGGTTTTTTGACAAACACACATTTCAAAGGGGGAGGACCCTGAACATCTGCGAGGTGACTACTGCCTGACGGTATAACAAGAGGCAGGATTTGAAGGCAGACACCTGGCAGTATGGGTAAACAGAAACTGCTCAGGATTCAGCATGGCTTCATACGATTTATTGTTGCACAAAGGATAGGCTTCAACATGACAGTGGGGAGGACACTCAGGAGCAAATCTCAGAGTCAGAGATGTCCCCAGGCTGTGGGGAAAGAGCAAACAAAAACAGGTGGGCAAGGAGAGTAATGCATTAAGAAAAAGAGATCTGAATGATCCCTAGGAGAGTGGGCTCAGACACGGCAGGCATGTATAACACAGAAGCCTTATTCCTGGGTCACTATGGAGGAGACTCGCTCAATCACATAAAAGCAGCTAAAGGGCTGGGGTTGTGGCTAAGTGGTGGAGTGCTTGCCTGACACACGTGAGGCACTGGGTTCCATCCCCAGCACCAATGAAGAAACTAAATAAACGAAATAAAGGTATTGTGTCCATATTTTTTATTTTAAAAAAGCAGCTACAAACACCAATGGAAGCTGTCACTGAGCACAGGATGACAGCTGGGAAGGGTTTTAGAAGGAATCCAATCTGCCTTTCTCATTTTAGACATGGGGAAACTGAGAACTGGGGACTTAGATAGTGCTTCATGCGTGCCAGTGATCAAAATGCTTTAGTTTTCTTTTGTTTTATTATGTTTACAAAAAAAATCTTAATGTCATTCAATGAGGGAGCCAAAGATGTTCCAAGCCTTCTAAGTCAATGCTCTTTCTAACACACTCCACCATGCCATAAAGAGCATGACCAATAAAATGTGAATTTTCATCCATATTACACACAGATACTACTGTTTTACAATCTCTGTTATGATTGGACTATGGTTTGTCCTCTCCAAAACTCATGTTGAAGTCTAATTCCCACTGTGAGGTCTTAGGAGGGTGGAAACTGCTGGTGTGGTGGTACACACCTGTAAAGCCGTAATCTCAGTTCAAGGCTAGCCTTAGCAACTTAGCAAGACCCTGTCTCAAAATAAAATTTAAAAGAGGGGGTTGGAGATGTAGCTCAGTGATAAAGCACTTGCACAACACACAGGAGGTGTTGGGTTTAATCCCTGGTACTTAAAAAAAAAAAAAGAGGATGGAGATTTAATCCAACTATGATGTTTAGAGATAAACTTTGGGGAGATAGGATTAGATAAGGTCATCAAGTGGGGCCTTCGTGATTGAATGCTGGCTTTTAAAAGAAGAGGGAGAAAGACCCGAATTGACACCCATGTACCCATGTACATGACACCCATGTACATGTTCCCTGTCTTAACATATGGTGCCCTGTGCCATCTCAGGACTCTGCCAGCAAGAAGGTCATCATCAGATGGGGCCATGCAACCATGAATCAGAACAGGGAGCCCAAATCAACCTCTGTTCTTTATAATTTATCCCATAAATGGTATCATGGTATTGTGGTATTAGTAACAGAAAAAGGACTAATATGACTTCAAAGCCTTTCAAAGTAAAACAACAAACCACAATAAAAATAAAACCCACAATGGAACAGAGCATTGTAATTCAGGAATTTAGGTAATTCCTTATTCTGAAAAGCAACTACAGAGTGATTGAGGCAGCAACAGGGTGAAGATAAGTTTTTAAAATTGACTTATTTACTCTAGTATTAAGGAAATTGGGTGGTGACATATGATAAAAACTTTATGCAGCCATAAAGAATAAAATCATGGCATTTGCAGGTAAATGGATGGAATTGGAGAATATCATGCTAAGTGAAATAAGCCAGTCCCAAAAAACCAAACGCCAAACATTTTCTCTGGTAAATGGATGCTGATACATAACGGGGGCAGGGAAGTAAGGGAAAAATGGAGGAAGGTTGGATTGTATAGAGGGAAATGAGGGGGACAGCAGGGGGAAGGAAAGACGATGGAATGAGACAGACATCATTACCCTATGTACATGTATGATTATACAAATGGCGTGACTCTACATCACGTACAACCAGAGAAATGAAAAGTTGTACTTCATTTGTGTACAATTAAACAATTAAAACAAATTAGAACAATTAAAAAAATCTTTATAAAAATGATGTCACCTAGAAATGGAGTGAATTTGAACTTTTTCACCAAATCCTTTTAGCACCAAACCAAAACTGAAGAACAATTCTGGATGCTTGGGGAAGGAACTTTAGAAGAGGGCAAAACAAGCACTAGTTTACTTGGTAGGTAATAAAGATTCAGCTATATGTCTGAGATTCCACTAGAAAAAGACAGAGACAATAAAATGCAACAGAGATAAGAGAAAATTCCTGGGTAATAAAGTCACAGTGTGTCATTTTTTTTTAACTTTAATTTTTATGGTGCTGGGGAATGAAGGGTTAGGTGCTGGGGAATGAGCCTTATGAACACTAGGAAGTGCTCTACCACTGAGCCGTGTATACCCCAGTCCCATTCTATTGGTACGTGGACCATTTTTGAACTCAGTGTGACATACTGGAAGGGAACCATATTCTCTTTGGGGATGTCTTCAGAGGTGACAACCAAGCTCAGAGCACTGGGCTGAACAGGGTCAATATAAAACAAACACTCAAGACAGTTTACCTGTGGGATGAGCTGCAAATGCCAGAAACACCACACTGAAAAAGACACAGCAAAGTAGTCAAGAAAGTTACTCCAGCACACACACACAAAAGCATAAAAATACAAATTTCCATTCGTTTTACTTGGAAATAGTTACATTGGTCTGAAAGCAAATTATCTACAGTGACTGGTCTCATTCTACCTAAGCCCAACTCAGAGAGTATGAATCTCTTAATATGTTTTGGCAAGAAGGCTGAATCCTCTTGGGACAGATGGAGGGGCTCCAGTCCCACCTGAGGGCCAATGATGTCACTTTTCTTAATCCTGGCGGACCATAACTACTATCATATTTAATTTACCAAGAGTATTTAAGAGTTAAATACAGAGAACTCCACATTAAAAATAGGTTGCAATCTAAAAGCAAGCCATTGAGTAGTGTGAGTTGAGCCAAGAATCCTTTTTTCCATAATGTGAACTGTGTTTAAGGTAGTTAAATTTCCAACTGGTCCACAAATTGATCCATCCCAGCACAGTTGAAAACTACCTGGACTGAAGTTGAACAGATGGTGGGGGGTGGGGGCGGGGTTGTGAAAGGCCTTTGAGGATTCAGCAGTGTTCTTTGATGTGAGCCATATTTGGCCATGGCACTCACTGCTTCCTCTCCGGAAACTGCTGTAAGCCTGCACCCCTTTATGGTGCCTGCATGCTGTCCAGTGCCCACTGCAGTGGGCCAAATCCTCCATCCACCTTCTTCAAAAACTCCATGCCATCCAGTTGATCTAGTTGGAGGTTAGGAGTAAAACTTGATATCTAAGTATGGGAAGGAATTTTTAAAAATGTGTGGGATGGCTTGCTCTGGTTCAACCCTGGCTGCACATCAAAATAGCCCAGCATCCTGGCTTTCAGCAGAATCTCTCAAGGCAGTGTCCAGACAAGTTTTCTCTGTTATCATCCAGGTGGTTCTAAGGGGCACTGGAACTGAGGATCACAATAGGCAGTCTCCAGTGGATGGTGACATTGTAACTAGTGTGAAGGAAGATGACTGAGCAGAACCCACTGTTAGTTTGTCAGCTCTGCCCTGCTCCTGGGACTGTCTCCCTGCACCATTTCTGTTTTTCCTGAGCTTTGCTTTGAAAGCCCATTTTCTTGAGCAGTAGCAGTAGGCAGGAGGAGAGGATGCTTGGGAGAAAGACAATGGAAAAGAACCCATTGTGTGGGATCATATAGAAGCTGTAGGTTTACAAGACAGGGTTTACTTGTAGCTCTGAAAAGTACACATACACAATGATCAGTCCTTCACATGGGCTCTCTTTGTCATAAGTCTTTGCTTGACATCTTGTCATTTTTTGGAAAACTTCTAATCTGTACCTTCTCCATCATTTTCATTTCCTGGATCTTCTTTTGGTTATAACTTCAGGAACAGAAGTAATTGCTCCTATTGCAAGATATGAAGCATCTCTTTCCATACCAAAGTATCTCTCAGGGTCTGCCATCATTCCCCAATTTTCATCATAAGGGTCACTCCAAGGGGTGACCCCCAAAATAAAATATGAGTGGGTAGAAATACAAAGAAATAATTAAGTGAAAGAGTTGGTCCTATAACTCCTAACAGGAAATTTGCAAATATAATGTTAGCCCATCCTAATTCCTATACTGTGACCTCTTTGGGGGCAAGAACCATATTTTATTCATCGTCTGGATCCTGAGTGCCTACCAGTGTCATGCATATAGCAGGTGCTCAATATGTGTTCTTTTTTTAAATTTTTTTTTAAATTTTTACAGTCTTCATTTTGATTCATTGTACACATGAGGGGTACAAATATTCATTTCTATGGTTGTGCATGATGTACATTCATATCATTCTTGTTAATCACACATGTACATAGGGTAATGATGTCTGTCTCATTCCACCCTTTTTCAATATGTGTTCTAACACAGTTAATTACCTCCAGGTTATCTATGGTGGGAATACATTTGAAGAAAAATACAACTTGAAGAAAAGGAAATTATACTAACATAAAAGGTATATTGTGCCAAATTGCAGGCCTTTTTAAAATTCACTCATTCAATAAATACATATTGTCTACTATGTGTCAGATACTGTTCTAATATCTAAGAAGATAACAGTGAACGAAATTGAAACAGTCCTACACTCACAGGAAATAAAATGAGAGAATATGGGGAAAGCATAATCTACATATGCTAAATTCCAATACTTTCCTTCTGTTTCTCTCATTCATACTCCAGAGAGAATACTTATTTCTCTTGGACACACATACACAAAATTTCATCTGCAAAATAAGGAGATGGAGAATAAATGAGCAACACTATGGTAATTTTCCATTTAATAGATTAAGAGAGACCAGTATCTTCCTTAAATTCAAAAGAACTGGTATTACAAGGACATGCTATAACATTCATTCCTTATATAGTCTAAATTCCCCAAAATGCAGATCAAAGTCATATCCAGTGTTAGCAGTTCTACTTATGCTCAGCCCCATGGACAGCCCTTCCCATTCTTCTTTTCCTTCCTTCTTTCCCCCTACCTGGTGCCTTGTTCTTCTCTCTATATTAGAAACACCAAAAAAGTCAGGGTCAGGGAGCAAATACATCCTCAATGAAGTACAAGTGTCTGCCAGAGGCAGAGAACCATCCAACTATTTGCATTTCTCAAAAGTTCAAATCAATTTTTTTTGCCTTGGCATGCAATGCTCCAGGCTGGCCCAGACAAGGACAACTCAGAAGTCTAAGCAGATTGTTGGTTTCTGAACACCATTTCCCTCAGCATCCAGTGCCAGAAGGAAATTGAATAGTGGTACTTATTCTGATTCACACATCTTTATCACTTGTACCGGAACAAAAAAACCTGGAACCAGTCATGGCTTTAGAAGGGTGTGCCACAGCTTCAGCCAGGAATGTAGGAGTACCCAGCTCACAGGCAATAAATATCCTCACACAGGTGGAAGTG
>JAJEJO010003808.1:143624-172787 GCA_020662805.1 Glaucomys volans | reverse complement strand
CCTTCCTTCCTTCCTCCCTCCCTCCCTCCCTCCCTTCCTTCCTTTTTGCAGTGCTGGGCATTGTGCATGCTGGGCAAGTGCTCTACCATTGAACTTCACTCTGAGCCTTTGGAAATAGCTGAAACACCAATAGCCTTCTGTATTTTCAGAAAAATCTCTTGAAAGAACTGGTGGGTCTGAGCTGAGTAGAACTGACTGCTTTCTGCTGAGCACAAAGGTGGTCCACAGCGATGCTTGGGGTGCATCCTGCATTCACATAGGCATTTTAATAAATACTAAGACATTCAAGAGTATCCTCTGCAAATGGAGAATACAGCTCAAGTTGAACATTTTAAGGACAGTAACTTCCTCCAGAAATCAGCATGACCAAATGGGAAGGCACATCTCCAACCTTGGTCCTCTTTACTAAAATTCACAACATTAGGCAACATTGGGCTCCCCACAGCATATCTCATTTTCTCAATCAGGTCCGTGCAGTAGTACACAGTCTGAGGCTATGGAGATTCAAGAATGAGCCCCAACTGTATTATTTAGCAGGGTGACCCCATCCTTTGCTTGGCTGGGACAAGGGAACAAACAATAGTCCACATACCATATTTAAAAGTTATACATCAAGCCTCAAACTTGATCCTACCTAAGCAAATACACCTTGAAAACAACCTGAAATCTAGATTAAAATTTAGAATTCTGAGAATGCTTGGAGCTTCGTGTCAGAGGTGGCAGCATTGGGGGATCTGGCCTCTGGCTCTGGGTTCCCAATGTGCTCTCTTCTCTTTCCACCCCAGGCTCCTTTCTGCACCCCAAGAATTCTCCACACATGTATACAAAAACCTAAGCCTGCAAGGCCAACTCTGTTTGCATCCCCTTCCAGTAGCAGCCTCTTTGGACGCTCGCTGGGTATAGAAAGACAGACCCTGCGAGGTCCTAGAAGCAAGCTTAGAGCCATTTGGGTAGGGCACTGTGGGGCATAGTCTAGGAGTGAGGGTGTGGAGTCTGTATGAAATGTCCCTTAGCCTCCAAAGTGATGAGTGTGTGAGTGTTGCCCTCTGTTCAGGGCTGGACAGAGGCCTGGTCTAAGGGCAGGACAACTATTTGGTTTCCCCAACTCTGGTCATTTCACAAATGATTTAACTTCCTTTCCTGGCACTCTCTAATCAAAACATACTGGAAAATAAAAATTCATTAGTTCTAGAAGAATATACATTGGTATTTAAAAATGCAAATTATATTTTACCTGAATATGTAGTTTAAGTACTGCTGGTCAATGTCACTAAGGAATGAGAAAGAAAAGATAAAACATATGAAATAATAGAAGAGAAATTTTTAAATTTTTTTTTTAGTTGTAGATGGACACAATACCTTTATTTTATTTATTTATACGTGGTGCTGAGAATCAAACCCAGTGCCTCACACATGCTAGGCAAGTGCTCTACCACTGAGCCACAACCCCAGCCCTAGAAGAAATTTCTAAAAACCTAATATAGGCATTATCCACTATTAATAAATTTTATTTCTATATGTGTTACTACTTTCATAAATTATCAATAAATAGGAGGAAGAATACTTTATATTAAAAACCAACTTCAGGGTGTTTTTTAACCTTAAATAACTTTATAAAATTTATTTTTTATTACTGAATTCTTTTAAAATGTTTAAAATTTAATTTAAACACATAATTTCCCCCTGGTTTATTTTTTAAAAACAGTTCCTAGCTCAGTGCCATCACACACGTTTGCCTGTGGCTGATGGCTTCCCCTGTGCACATGACCACTTTCAAAGGAGTGTCTATTATCTCAGGGCACTAGGCTGGCTTCTAGGGCTACCATTTTTAACAAAAGAATAGAGCACTCAAATACATTTGAATTTCAGATAGAGTAATGTTTTAGAGTATGCTCCAAATATCACATGGGCCATACTTAAATTAAAAGAATTTGCTGCTCATATGAAATTCAAATTTAAAGGGCATCCTGTCTTTCAAGGCAACTCTACTGGTTTTTTGCTACCAAAAAAAAAAAAAAAAAAAAAGAAGAACTTTATTCAAAAAACAAAAGGTTCTTGGGGGAGTGAAAGCCACAGGTTTTCAGAGGGCCTGACCTTCTCAGGAGTCACTGCCTTCAGGCCTTTCCTCTTTAGCCCTTCAGGCCCCAAGCCCAGAGGCCAGCTGGCCAGTCTTGCCACCCACCCCTCAACTGAAGCCACAATTCTCATCATTTTCCATTCACAGTCACCAAGGCTATTCCATTGCTCGCTGCAACAAGGCCTTAATTTATCCAAGAACAGAACTAAGGAGACTCCTAGGAGACTCCTAGGCATAAACTGAGTCAAGTTTGGAAGGCAATGGGGAAACAAGAAAACAGAGCTGCCCCTCTAAGCCAGACATAGTTGACTGGGGTCCAAAGCAGCTGATCATATACATTTCATTAAATTCTTATTTAAATGGCTGCCCATGAAGGAAGGGTAATCTATGTCTCTATGCACATAGCTGAAAGCTGTTCCCTTTCAGGTGGCAGTAGGCCTGGCCCAGAGTGGCTGGGGCAGCAGGCAGCAAGAGGACAGAGTTTTGAAGGCTCCCTGCTGCCCTCCTGCAACCAGACCTGCAGAGTATCTGGCTGGATGGAAGAATCTCATGCCACATGGATCTCACCCCTTGCCTTTAACCAAACAACTCACCAAACATTCAGAGCTTACCTTAATGCCCTGGGCTTTTGGGACTTCCGTAGTATTTTATAAGCACCTGAAAATGAAATAACAGAAGTCGCTGGCACATGACATTCTGCTTAAGTGCTGCCCGCACTTTCAAGGAAGCACAAAATCTAGGCAGAGAAGGGCCCCAAAGGCATAGCTCCTGGTCCCCTTTTCCCTATAAGGGTTGCACACTGACAGGAGGGAACCAAGAACACTGGAGGGCCTCAGGATGTGAATTCAACAGTCCTCTGGGATAATGTAGGTCAGTCCTTCAAGTGGCCTGCAGGGAGCACCAGGCAAGGAAAGTGTCATGATCCACAGGTGGATATAATTAAAAGGAAGGTTTTACTTCCTTCACACATGATGCACACGGCAAAGAGAAACACTGAGGGATTTCTGAACATTTCTAAACTGTGTTAACAAATCCAGGGCACTGGTTCTTCCCCCTAAGACTACAAACAATAAACACTGAACATATGCTTCAAAATAAAATCAGATGGTCTGCCAGGTGTGGTGGTGCACACTTATAGTCCAGCAGTTCAGGAGACTGACGTAGGAGGATCGAGAGTTCAAAGCCAGCCTCAGCAACTTAGCAAGGCACTAAGCAACTCAGTGAGACCCTGTCTCTAAGTAAAATACAAAAAAGGGCTGGGGATGTAGCTCAGTGGTTAAGTGCCCCTGAGTTCAATCCTGGTACCAAAAAAAAAAAAAAAAAAAAATCAGATGGTCCTTTTATTTCACAAACTTCATATTATTATTATTATTATTATTTTTTTTGTATACTTCTGGATTCCTTCCCTTCTGTCATTTTAAAGAAAACACAACCAGCATTCCACCAGTGGGCTTGCAAGCAAAATCTGAGGTCAACGTTTGCCATGAAAGAGAGGAAAGAGAACTATACTGGAAACTATATTGGAAAGGGAAATGTTTGAAGGAAACTCCAAAATAGAAAAATCAATCCAGAAAACACCCATTTAATTTTAGTCTTGGATTTATTTATTTACTTATTTAGAATTGAACTTTATTTATTTGTTTTTATGTGGTGATGAGGATCAAACCCAATGCCTTACCCATCCTAGGCAAGCACTCTACCTCTGAGCTATAACCCCAGCCCTTACCCTTGGGTCTAATTTTAATACCTTGGATTTAATGTTCCTATTGTCCAGGGTTACTATCAGTAGAGTACGGCTAGCAGATCAGGGGAAGGGAGAAGGGAGGAAAAGGAAGGCAATGGGGGAAATGAGACTGATCAAATTATGTGCTTGTACAAATATGGCATAATGAATCCCACTGTTAAGTACAATTATAATGCACCAATAAAAAATACATCTCGATTATTTAAGTAAGCATTCATTTAAAACTTACCTACACAGAATAAGTGAATGACAGCCCAAAAATATCCATCTGGATCAAACTGTAACACAGGATAAAAGAAAGAAACCGGTCTAAGTACAAACAGGATCCAGCATGGCAGTCAGAAACCTGAGTCATCAAAGCGCAGTGTAGCAAGGATTTCAGATCAGCACTCTTAGGGTCCTAGGTCAGTTCCTCCTCATGTGTCACCCAGGAGCCTAAACAACTTCCTGATCCAACTTGGCCTCCAGCACCCCTTTACCCACACTGCCACCACACTGTGTTCAAATCCAAACTCGTGGCACTCAAGGACCTCTATGACAAGCCCCCACAAAACCCTCCAGTCGTGACTATGGTCCCCAACCCCAAAGAACAAGGATGACTTGCATTTTCCCAAACACAAATGCTCTCTGCTTACTAGCCAAGGTGACTCCCTCTTCTTCTCCCTTTCTATTCCCCTCACAGGCCTCCATATAGCGGTCACACTCCACAGTTTCCTTATTCTCAATCTGTCTCCATCTCCACCCACTCTCCACTAGATAGAAGTCCCAGATGGGCAGGAGTTAGGATGGGATGGCCACATAGCAGGTGTTCAATAAAGGCAAATCCCAGCACACCCGTGACCCCTCTGGCACTTGCCCTTGCCTGCTTTCTTCTGGTAACTCCTCATCCTTTCAGATTTAGGTTCAGTAAGCAGTGAGTGGCTCTAGCCCCAGAGAGATCTGGGTTACATTCTAAAATTCCCTCTTATTCATTAGCTGGCGACCTTTTGGGCCTCTCTATTCTTTAGCTATTACATGGAGATAATAATTGTCCCTGTCAGACTTGTGAAATTTTAAGTAAAACAGGGCATAAAAAGCATTGGTGAAGGGACGGCACACAGCAGGATCCTATCATTGTCAGCTGTTCCTATTTCCCAAGTCACTGAGTCTTCTTAGGTGCTTCATAGCCTCCCTGCCTCTCTGGACTGAGCACTGGTCTCCACGTTATAATTAACTGACTGCTGGGGCTGGGGTTGTGAATTAGTGGAAGAGAGCTTGCCTGGCATGTGTGAGGCACTGGATTTGATTCTCAGCACTGCATATAAGTAAAAATAAAGGTCCATCGATGACTAAAAAAAAAAATTTAAAAATAATAATAATAATTAATTGACTGTTCACTTGTCCATCTCCCTCCTCTTTGCTCTGAATAGACTCCAACTTCTGCCACAACAAAGACTCAGAGCCTGGTTCTGTGCCTGACACTTGGTGGGGACTTAAGAATGCTGGGGAAGAAAGGGAGGCAGAAAGAAAGAAAAACTTAGCAATGAGATGGTTACCGGGGGTGTGAGGCATCCTCCGTGCCTCATAAGGAAAAGTCAACCTTGGCACAGGGTGACCAAGTAAAAATCACTCCCAGCAGGGGCCCTAGCAATAAGAGGGAAAATCAACTTTGCCTCAATGCCTGAGGCTGGGGCAACCCAGGAATGAGATTCACAGACTTGCACAAGAATGGACTGCATGCAGCCTGGGGCCAGAGTTCTAAGGCCTGGGGGAATGGTGCTTGCTGCTGGGCCAAAAGGCCTCAGCCTGGGAGCTTCTGAATGCCTGCGCACAGGCCAGGTTATCCTCATTCTAAAAGGAAGGACTAGGAAAGGCTCCACATACACGAGACTTCAGAGAGTAAAAGACTCTTTGAAGGCACAAGGACTTCACCTGGACTTACCTGGGAGTCGTTGAAGGGAAGGCACCCTGCAGCAGCCAGGAGGAAGAGGGCACTGTGGACAGGCAGATAAAACAGGCAGCTTCACCTTTCAACATCAAAGCGCTTCCCGCAGAGTATGGAGGTTGAACCAGGTCCCTCGGAGTTTGAAGGAGGCAAAGAGCCTGAGACCAACCCAGTTCCCCCTTCATCCTCTGAGAACCTGACTCCTGCGTTGTTTTCAATTCCATTCTTTGCTGACAGCCAGATATCTTCTCTGTGGCTCAGCCAGCCATTGCCCAGACCTAGGCATTTGCAGGACACCTGAAAACCAGAGCTGGCTCACTCAAGAAACACAGTGTGTCTGTCAAATAACTAATAAAAGGAGGTTTCTGACTACAAATCTCCAGAAAGCATGAGTGGCCAATTAGGCAATCAGATCACCATCATGCCAGTTAGGCCAAGAACAGAAACACAATGAGGGAAAAAAGAAGCTTATTAAAATCCTTTGTACACAACTTCAATCTAGTATTCAGACTCAATAATCTCCAGTAACTGGATAGACCCATGCCGTGTGCCTCCTGATACGACACACTCAGGTACAACATCAAACAGGTGGCCCTGTCAAATAGGTGAAAGCTGAATTGGATTGGGAGAAAGGTTGAGACAAAACCAAACTTAGGGACACTCCACAAAACAATAGGCCTGTGCACTTCAAAAATGTGAAGGCCATGAAAGGCTGAGGAACTGTCTTAGATTAAAGGATGCAAGAGGGACATGACATCCTTGGAGGGGAAATTGCTACAAGAGATAATACTGGGATACTGGCAAAACATGAACTTGGACTCTGATATTAGGTAACAGTGTTGTACCAGATATCAATTTCCTAAATTTAGTAACTGCACTTCAGTTATATAAAAAGGATTGCTGTTTTTAGGAGATATACTTTGAAGTATTTAGGGGTAGGGTCATGGTTTATGCAATTTACACTCAAATGGTTCAGAAAAACAAGAGTAAGAATACATATTTTTATGCATTTTGGGTAATGTTATGTATGTGTAGGCATGCATTATACATGTGAGAGAAAGGGGAGGGAGAGGAGAGAGAGAAAATGGGAAAAAATGTTATCACTCAGTGAATGTAGGTGAATAGTACATGGAGTTCATTGTAATATTCTTGCAACCTCTCTACAGGTTTACACTTTACTTCCCACATAAAAAGTGTTATTAGAAAAATCTCTCCAATATTTCATGCTAAAATATTTACAGATGAAACACTGTAGTGCTAGGATCTGCTTCAAAGCCATACTGAATTGAAGCAGTGGGAAGATCCATAAACTAAAAATTATGGAAGCTGGGAGATGGGTACATGAGCTTCCTTATGTTACTGTCTACTTTATATGTTTAGAGATTTCCACAACATAATGTTTTTCAAAAATTCTTGCACAAAAAATAATATTGCCAATCAGATATTTTCAAAAAACTATGCTTATTCATCCCAAAGTTCATTTGGAGCTGACTCAGTAATCAGCTTTTAGCTTCTGTCTTCTGGTTTTCATGTACAAAAAGACTTTGCCTATAGCTTTCCCCAATCATTCTGTCCTCCTAGAAGAAGGCAAAAGAAAGCACAAAACCCAAACTAAGTCCTGGTCTCTATTCTCTCTTCATTTTATAAGTGCAACAACACATACAGTGTTAGCCCCTCACTACTGACCAATCCATCAGGTGGTAAACAGCAAAAGATCAAGGCAGGAAAAGAAGCACTGGATACAGCATTTTCACTTTCAGGGGATTTTGTCATATGGCAACTCACACTGATACATATTCCATACATACAAAATTCTATGTTCTTTATGTAGATCACATATTTATACATAATCTAAACACAGAATATAGATTGATCAATATTCTTCTACAGATTATAGATTATACACATATATATGTATGTGTGTATAATATATAATATATATATATCTATATATATATCATACCTATGTAACATGCAACAAGCAGATATTAACAATCTCGGGGTCCTGGAAACTGATGCTAACCAATTCTGAGTGTTCACTGCTGTAATAATGCCAGATGGCTGCACCAGAGCAGAACTGGCACAGAACAACACTCAGACTTGGGCCCCAGACTTAGGAAGGTCAGAACAGGAGAATGTGGAACAGCATGAGGCCCAGAAGGTTCTCCAACTCAGTCCACCATCTTCCTTCAGTCTTCCTGCTTTCTTTTTCTTTTTCTTTTTCTTTTTTTTTTTTTGTATTTTTTAGTTGTCAGTTGACTTTTATTTTATTTATATGAGGTGCTGAGAATCGAAGCCAGTGCATCATGCATGCTAGGCAAGCACTGAGCTACAACCCCAGCCCCCTCCCCACTTTCAATGCAACACAAAAGTGGCCTAGAGAAGAACACAAGACAAAAAGTGGGATGAGCGGAAGAGAGATTGTCAGGGGGTGCTGAGATGCTCAGCAATAGGCAATAGGCTTTGGGTTGGAGGAGAGGAGAGTCCTAATAGGTTTGGAGACTATTAGAGTGAGGGGCTTTCTGGAATTCAGGTGACTTCCCCCACACACACCTGGGAATGCACATTAGAGATCCCCTCACACAGGCAATCCCTTGAGGATGAGGTGATGGGGGATACCCAGGGGGTGATACAAGGGCCTGGTTCCCACCATACTTGAGTAAGACACGTCTACATTGGGTATTAGGGGCTGTGATGCCTCTCTTTAACACTTTGCTAATCTCCTTTTAAACAAGTAGTGAGTCCTGAGATTTTGTTTCACATTTTTCTTTCAAGCTGTAGCCTGTAATAAGGGCAAAGAAAAAACAGGGGAAAGGGATTGGATGAAAGTCCAGAAATATTTGAAACAAAAATCCCAAATCTGTGTATCAAAGCATCTCTGTTGGTTTTCTGACATGGGACTAAGCATCTTAGTTACTGCAGAGGAGGCAGGAAGGAGTGAGAGAACAAGGAGTTAGATTGAGAAGCAGAGGCGAGGGGCCTGCATGAGGGTCCAGCTGGGTCATGCTCTGCCAAGGAAACCGATGCTCAGAGGGGGAAGAAACTTGCCCACCATCACTTTGCTGTGCCCAGGACTGCAATTCAGACCCTGGGACTCACAGGCTAGTGCTTTTCCCACAGTGGAAAATCTGAGAGGTTTAATAAACTGCATTATTTTAAAAAATTTAAGTCCTTTCCATGTTTTTCATTTTTGTTCTCCACCAGTATTGCATAACTTATTACAAAGTTTTGGGGCATCAACAGCTGAAATCTAGCACAAGTTAGTTTTGTTTTCCCCTTAGGAATAAAATATTGTGGAGAGAGGGGGAGGGGAAGAGAGAGAGAGAGAGAAAGAGAGAAAGAATGTTTGAAAATAAAATACAAAATATGGATATATGACTGTTTATAATAAATTCCTCTGTCAGCTCCCAGAATCTTCAACAGTCTATCACCCAAGTTAAAATGAGGTTCAATCTTATGTTTTAGAGAGTTGTTTTGATTTTTAAAAAACTTACCTACAGATCTTTGCAGGAGATGTTTTCTGTGTGAAAGTAAAGAGACATTATTAGTCTTTAAAAACATTCCCCTCACTTAAAAGAAAACATTTCAAGTAAGAGGTAAATAAATTATGAGTGAATTTATTAGGGGTCTTACAACCTTGGGGCACTTCACTGTTTTTTGAAGTTTTTTCTGCTTGGACCAAATGCAGGATGACTCAGTTCCAGAGCTGAGTCACCTCGGCGAAGCACTTTCGCCATTACAATGTTTACCCAGGAAAAGCAAAATGATGTCAGGGCCAACCTTCAAGAATCTTACATACCAAGCAGAGGGAAAGGAGAGAGAAACAAATGCAATCCAAATCCATGGAGGAAAATAAATTAAGCTCTAATTCAACTTCTCTTCTAGATCTACCTTTTTATTTTTATTTATTTTTGAGATGAGGTCTCACGACATTACCCAAGCTGACCTCAAACTCTTGCACACAAGTGTTCCTCCTACCTCAGTCTCCCAAGTAGCTGGGAACAGAGGTACATGCAACCCCCCTGAGCCACAGATCTCTCTCTTTAAATAATCCTTTCATTTATCCACCTCTGACTCTGAGCAGTCCTCTAAAATGATCCATTATGATGTGAAAATTAATAAACAAAAAAGGAGAAGGGACACTTTACCCCTAGAGAGAGGGAACAAATGGCAGACTGAGGAATAGAAACTTGACATTTAAAACTTCCTGCAATGAAGAAATTCTAATTTGGACTCTACCTTTATAAACTCTTGCCAATTAGCCAATTTCACAGCATGAGTTCTTTGAACAGGGAAGGAAGGTGAAGCAGGGAGTAGCGCAGATTTTTCTGTTTGATAGAAGAAACAGGTAGGATGACAGATTTATTCTGGAGATTTCAGAAGGATTATTTTGCTAGTTGGGGACAAACTGCAATTTTTGGACTCTAGTTCAGATAAAGTGTGAAGTATAAATATTGTTTAGAAGTGAAACGTTGATAAGAGAAACATAAGTGGTTTGCTACCAGGCTATCTTAAGTTTGCATGTGTTACTAAATAACCAAGTTTTTGTTATTTTAATAAACAGTTTCTATTTGTGTGCAAAGCAGTGGCTTGCATCTTTGGGATCTTTAATCTCTGATTGTTGTACAGCCAGGCATCTGGGGAGTACAGGAAGCAGAGCCAGGCATGGCTGTTCTGCCCCCTGGTGGGAACAGCCCCTAAATGCAGAGAGGATAACCACGGAAGGCAAAGATGCTTGGGCTCACAGTTCCTGCATAATTGCCCCCACTACAGATAAAATATATTACTAAAAGATTCTGCGCCAAATGTAACCAAAATCTCAACAGTCTGGTGGAACAGCAGGACTAGGAAGGACCGAGACTAAAGGGAAGTGCATTTGTGCCCAACTATTGTAGGGTCTACCTAGAACAAATCCATCCAGAGCCTGACAGAGTTCACCCTCCCACAGAGGAGAGGTTCTTCTTTAAATTTTAAACTTCTTCAGATAAAAAGAGCCCAGAACCTGAGATACTGACAGTGAAAACAAGCAATAGGTTTGTTACTTAGCTCCGTTCTCCCAGGGCTCCAAAAACAACTGAGGAGTTAATGTTACCTTTGTTAGAAATAACCCAGTAATGAATCCCAATGATTCTGAATGGGTCACTACAGCTCCTC
The DNA here is from genome assembly GCA_020662805.1 of Glaucomys volans. Lineage (NCBI taxonomy): Eukaryota > Metazoa > Chordata > Mammalia > Rodentia > Sciuridae > Glaucomys > Glaucomys volans. The sequence continues at coordinate 161,888 of JAJEJO010003808.1, read as the reverse complement.
AAAAGTCATATTGCCAAAATCAGCAGTAAGTGGCTAACATCACTCTGGGTTGGCTAACTTACTCTGAACCCAGCATTATTCCTAAGGGTTCTACGTGTATTGATTTATTTAATCATGGGATAATTAATAGTCGTGGGTTATCTGCTATAGATAAGGGAACCTGACTCACTGGAGAAATTAGGGAAGTCATCTGAGGTCATGGGGTTTGAACCCAGACATTCTGGTTTCAAAGTCTGACTCTGTTCTTCCACAGTCTGCTGGCCAGGGCACGACAGCTGGTCCCCTTAAGCCACCAGCTTTCATTTGCTGCTTCCTCTGCCTGCCTGGAGCACCCTTTGTTCTTATCTAACTAGAAAATCCCTACCTATCTTGTGTGGCTGGGCTCAAATCTAGCCCCTGGGAAGCCCTTCCCTGCTCAATTCCAGCAGACTTGCTGGTGGTCATCCCCTGGAACACCCACACCTCGTTCCATCGCGGCCCACAATGACATGCCGGCTCCTCCACTCAATGCTGAGTTCTGTAAGGGTAATAAATATCTCCTAAACCTCTACAGCTTTAGGCCTAGCCAAATGTTTGCTATTTAGTATATACCTAATAAATGCTGCACAAAAGAAAAGCAGTATTCTAATGTAAGGTAGAAGATGAATTCCACAAGCCACAAAGAACCACATAGTCAAATTGTGTGTATGCACGTGTGTATGCCTACACAAGGAACAAACTGTAGATCATGAAAATGAGCTACAGGTTCCAGATTGAGTTTATTCTCATAATCTGGGAATGAGGTCACGAGGAGGTCAACTTTACTTTTCAAAATGGATTCTAGTAAAATTTACACATAATGGGCAGAATAGCTTCATAATATTTGACAGTCTGTGAGGTGGGAAGCAACTGTGTTCCTCGTGAAATGGGATCACACATCAGGGCTCCCACCCACAGGTCAGCAGCGCAAGTCACATCAAGCACACATCCCAGCCATCTGCAGCCCAGAGCAGAAACCACCTTCGGGTCTGCAAGGAGGCACTGGCCAACTGTGCTTCATCCAAGCATGGAATGCTGACAGGAATATGGATTCCTGACAAACTGTTAAATGGAAACACGGGAGGTGATTTATCCTTTGTGTAAATACATCTATACATGTATATAGAAAAAAATGTCGGTAAAAATACAACAGGTTCCTCAAGGAAGTAGAAAGAGTTGATTTTTGGAGTTTTTTCCTCTGCTTTTCTACAGCTGGGTTCCATCTTATTATATTTATAAAGGAAAGAAAGGCTTCTTTTAATAACTAAAACAAAAAAAATTTTACCCACACAATTGTTTTCTAAATTTCCCGGACAAAAAATGAGGTTGAGCTGGGTGCAGTGGCACACGCCTGTAATCCCAGCACTTGGGAGGCTGAGGCAGGAGGATCACGAGTTCAAAGCCAGCCTCAGCAACTTAGCGAGGTGCTAAGCAACTCAGTGAGACCCTGTCTCTAAATAAAATACAAAAAAATAGGGCTGGGGATGTGGCTCAGGGGGGGGGGCCCTTGGTTTCAACCTACCGGACAAAAAAAAAAAAAAAAATGTAGTTGATTTGCATTACTGATGAAATGCAGTCGAAGATTCAAAATCTTCCGGCTTTTATCCAGTTAATTCTAAGAATGGGTTCTCTCAGACAGAACCCTGGGCCCTGGCCTGCAGGATAGATAGAGGAGGGCTCCTGCTGGATGGAAATATCCTGAGGGGACTCTCTAACCCCAAGTCCTACTCACCTTCATCTCCAGAAATCAATTTGTCCATCAGGAAATAAAACCTTGAAGAGGCACCTTAATCCCACCCCCAGACCAGGCAAATCTTCATTTTTAAACTCATAAGAAAGTATCATTCTCCTAACTAAGAGGGTTTTTGGAATTTGAGTGTCAGGAGTCAGCCTCCTAGAGCTGAGCAGCTCTCAGGGAGTTTGTGAACCTAACCCTCAGTGCCTACTCCAAGGCTATTCAACTCAGCACGACTTCTATAAAGACACATGTGCCATGATCCCTGACCTTGGAAGGCCTCAAAGGAAGCCTCCTGGAGACACAGGGAAAATATTTCCCTATCTTATTGAACCTAAGACAACACTGACTATAGAATGTCAGAAAGAAAACAATTACACCAGGACACATGACTGATTGTAAGAGTCTCCTGATTTTAGATTGGTTAAAATGTGGAAAAAACAAAAAACAAAAAACAAAAAACCACATGGTATAATTGATGAAATAGGGAAATTGCACAGTGGTATGGTAAGTAAAATATCAGAGAAATATGCCTATCCTCCTAAGGAGCAGGGAACCTTCTACCCACATGGAGATCAGCTGGAGGGCCAAGTGGATTCCACCTCCCACTTTGCCTGGGACAGGTGCAGAGAAAAGGACACAGGTCCTACCTGACTGCCCCCAGGGCTCAGGGGGCCAAGCTCTCATTTCCCAGCTCACCAGCCGGGCCACCCAAAGACAGATGATCTGAACTAGGGTGAATGCAGCAGTGGGAATGGAGAAGAGGGGACAGATTCAGTAACAGACTGAATGTAGGGGGGACAGGAGACTGAGGAGTGGAAGGGGGTGCCTAGGTTTCTGAGTTGGGTGATGATGACCAGGACTGGGATTCCCACTGAGAAGCAGGATGGGAGAAGCAGATCAGTTCCATTTGATCCCTTCGCATTTCAGATGCCTGGGGAGACCTAGAGGATAGCAAGCCGTGGGACCAAATTAAACCATCACAGCTGGCAAACAGAGCACCTACTATGTGCTAGAAACTACGGCAAGCATCTTACACAAGCATAGATGTTGTTTTGCACAGATGGAGGCCCCAAAGGTAAAGGGCTTTCTCTGGCTGGTTCAAGGTACAGCTGAGACTGAAAAGAAAATAAAAGTCCCCCTGGGTGGGCAAATGCTCCCCACTGCCATGTAAAGCTCTGTGGTGCATTTTCTCCTGGTACCTCGACTAGCTGGGGGTGGGACCGCTTCCCCCCAGGCCCATGGCAAATTCCCCTTTGCCTCTTGAGGTTCTGGTTCAGCCCTGGATTCACAAACAAACATTCCCACGAATACATGATCAACTGAGCAATGTTAAAAGCAGGTTCCCTGAAATTAGTGACCACTGTCAAGCAGCCTTGACTGGAAATTGGTGGCGGGAATAGACATCATTGAGGGTGATGGAAAAAAAAGTGATTCTTTGAAATTTAAAGCTAGGAAGTGAAACTAACATTTTGCATGATCATTTACCTCTTTCCAAAAACACTTCTGGTAGCCGCAGATGACAACTTCAGCTACATTATGCAAAATGAGAAACACAGGAATGGCCTGAAAGAAAACAGAATAATAAGCATGAAAATATTTTCTCCGATCTCATAGTTACATGATTCTTGATTTTTGTTTAAAAATAAAGATCTGTGGGAACGTCTGGCATTCCCATAGATCATATCTCCAGCAAAGACTCTTCTGCAAGCATTGGGGCTTGTTGTCAGGCATTATTCTTAGTAAGGTGGTTAGAAAGGCTCCCCTCCTATAAGTTTTCTCATCAAGAAGCAGTTATTAAGCACCTCCTGTGTTTCAGGAGTATGCCAGGTGAAGGGGACACATCCCAAGGACAAGGTGAACATGTGTAAAGGATTATGTCCCCAGTGAAGCTCAGAAGGAACACACAGAAAGGCACACTGACCCAGGTGGGGACAGCAAGTCTACTTGAGGAGATGAAGCTCGAAGTCCATGTCAGAACTGAAAGATAAACTAAAATACAGAGGTGGGCAAGTATCTCAGGCAGAGCAGAGCAGAGGCCCAGAGAGGCAAACCCAGTTCCAAGTTCCAAGGAACTAGAGGAAATTGAGCATGAGTGGAATATAGAAGGAAGGGAAAAATAGGGAGAGAAAAGGCACAGAGGTAATAATGACAGGCCATATCAGGGAAGTAGGAGCATCCATAGGCCCCAAGAACCACTGAAGAGTTTTAAGGCAGACCGAGACATGAATTGATCTGCATATTTAAAGGAATGCAGGGAAAGGAAGTAGAGATGGAAAAAGTCTAGGGATATCATAGACTGAGCCCCCACCCCCAATATATCCATATCCTAATGCCTGGAACCTAGGAATATTACCTTATATGGCAGAAGCAGGGAGGGGTCTTTGTGAATGTAAGTAAATAGGGAGATTATTCTGGATTATCTGGTGGGCCCTAGGTGCAGGCACAGATATCCTAACATAAAGGAAGGAGAAAGCCACAGAAAACTGATAAAAGTGACCAGATCAAACCAGATGGTAGTCTAAACTCAGTGGTGGCAATGAAGTTGGAGAAAAGTGGCTACATTAAGAAAATACCTAGAAGATAGAACTAAGGAAATATATGAATAAATGGGACCAAATTTGCACCAAGTTAAAAAAAAAAAAAAAAGAGGCAAAGATATAAAAAAATAATACTTAAGTGGGCTATTAGGACATGCAAGGACCCACTGAATATTCGCTAAGAATGGTAGTTTCTCCTAACTTGACAGGTAATCTTGACAAGGTGAGGGGGAAGGATTAAGGGCAGGGATCCTGTTTTTGTATTTGTTGCTGATGACATAATGATGTTTCCTGGAAGGCAGAAAAACATCAAGAATAAGAGCACCGTTTTGGTATCAGCTTGGGCTTCGGGTACCAACTTCTCCATCCCTAAGTGGAGGCAGGCAAGCATCTCTGGTAGTGTGGGGATAACAGCTGGGGCTGCTGAGAGGAACCACTGAAACCAGGTAGTAGAAGGACCATGACCAGAGCTCAGCACTGTACAGAAGGTGGTAATCACTAACATCCTCACCCCCTGTTGAGGACCAATGTGGGCCAATTGTTTCAGTTTAGAGGATCTGCTTCATCTTTATAGGATATATATTTACTTGCTTTATCTTTATAGGATATATATTTACCTTGCTTTTAAAATTTCTATGATTTTATTGTTTCTGCTCTATTTCAGTGTTCTATTCCACTTTGCACTATTTTTTTTTCAATTCCTTATTTACATTCTTCTTGCCTTTTAAAACACATATTATGTCTTTATCTTTCACTAAAAGTTCAACTCATGTTGGTTTTTTTCTTTTAAAATTCAGGCTTTATTTTCAATCTTTTCTATTTTTTTCATTTACTTTTGTGCTTTTTAAAAATTCCTCTTAAGTTTTTCATATTTTAAGTTATTTGTATGTGTTTTAAGATTATTAAAGGAAGGGCCAGGATGTAGCTCAGTGCTAGAGCACTTGTCTAGCATGTGCAAGGCCCCAGGTTCAATTCCCAGCCCTGCACCCCCCAAAAAATTATTAAAGAGATTTTTTTTAAAGGTGGCTTTATCTATTAGGCTCATGATTGACAAGGTGGGCCCCTGGCATTCTAGTTCTTGTCTTGAGAGGGATGGCAAAGAAAGTCCCAGGTTAATCATGTGGCACATGAAAGCGAGTGTGCAGGGTGACCTGAAGCTTATCAAATGAAGACCTTATTTGAAATGGCTTTTGCATCCCTGGCTATAAAATCAGTAATGAGATCAGACTTAGGACTGAGACCCTAAGACTAGACTTCAAAGAGGCTTAGTTTTCTCAATTTTAGGAACTGTAGACTGCTCAGTCTAACTAGGCTCTACTCGGACCAGATTCTGGAAAAGGATCCACCCATATGTGTAGAATTGATTTTAAAGCACACTAATAATAGCTGCCAACAATGTGTTAAGCATACAGTGCCAATGATTCATTTGCATTCTCCTATTTAAAACTCCTCCCAACAACTCTGTTAGTAGGTGCTATTACTCTGCTTTTTAAAGACAGGAAAACTGAGGCTTAAAGACTAGGCCTCTTGCTGAAGTTCCCACATCTGGCCCTGGGACAGCTGTGACTCTAACCCTGGACTGACTGCAAAGCCCAGGCTCCTAGTCTCAATGTTATGACACTTAAATTATGTCAAGTCCCTAGAGAAAGCTTCCTGAATTTCCAACTGTCTGATGTTCAATCTGATTGGTGTGTTCCAAATGCTGGCAGTCTGTTTATTCTAGTAAAACTGGTACAATTACAAAATGGATGAACCAAGTAAAATCTATGCCATTTTGTAAAGGGATGCCTTCAACTTCTCCTTAAATTTTAAATCTGAATTTCTTAAGCCATTTTTCTAACTGAGAAGTTAGCAGACATTAGAGACAACCTACAATTAACCAGTTCCACTCAGAGATCTAACAAAAACAGTATTAAGCCAGGGGTGCTGGCATAAACCTGTGGTCCCAGTCACTCAAGAGGCTGATGTGGGAGGATCACTTGAGCCCGGAGTTTGGGACCAGCCTGGGCAACACAGCAAGAGCCCCATATCAAAAAACAAACAGGCAAAACAACACAATCAAAGACAGTTTGCAACTTTACCAGTCTTTCTTGGCTTCTAACTCCCCAGGTCCTAGTCTGAAGGATGTACGCTAGTTCAGAAGACCCTCTAGTGACTGATTCTTTTAGGAAATCTGCCCTTTCTTATCTTTGTGGAGTTAGCTTCAGCAGGACTTTTGTTAAATCAAACAAAAATTCTGAGAAATGATAACAGCAATAGTAGTAGGTAAGACACACCAAATGTTTAGAACATGCTAGACACTGTTCTACCTGCTTTCGCGTATTTAAAATGCATTGTGACTCCATGAGTGAGCTGCTATTAACCTCCCATTATACAAATGAGAAAATCTAGGCATCTGCTTTAGTTCCCTTTTTTAACCTGCCTCTTAATCATGAAACTGCTTTTAGATAACCTAAATATCTACTTGCTACTAAAGGGAACAGAAATATACTATGTGCTTCCACAATACCAAGAATCTTAGAATGGCCTCAACAACAAAAGGTCCAACCATCCTTCATCAGGAAAAAATGGCCCAACATCAATCACTGTCAAGCTCAAATCACCATTTTTGACATAAGTCTGCCAAAAGGTAATTGGCCAAATTTGAATATATTGCAGGTCAATTCATTTCATTACTTAGGGGCACAATGAACAACTAATTCATTCTTCAGAGTACATTAGCTTAAAATTTAACATTATATCCATGTGCTAATGAAATTTTTTTTTCTGGCTATGAGAAACTGGTAACTATTCCTTAGAAACATGTCATTATTCCCATGTTTCCCAGATGGAATTGTGAAGCCTTGGTTATTTGTTCAGGTGCTGCAATTAACCTAGAGCAGTGATCTATGGAAAACCCTGGCCCCATCAGCAGACATGGCCTTGGGTCACTCTGCAGGGGTGTGGATGACCCTTAGTCAAGCAAATCCCGAGCTAGCCTCTTAATTCTACAGAATGCCAATCCAGCCAGGTGTGGTGCCTCATGTCTGCAGCCATTTGGGAGGCCAAGACAGGAGGACAGCAAGTTCAAGGACAATCTTAGCAACTTAGTGAGACCCTGCCTCAAAATTTTAAAATAAAATAAAAAGGGCTGGGGATGTAGTTCAGTGCTAAAATGCCCCTGTATTCAATGCCTAGTACCAAGAAAGAAAGGAAAAAAGAAAGAAAACAAAAGAAAAAAAGAAGTCAATCCTACTTTCTTCTTTTTAGGTGATTTTTAAATACGTAGGTATATCCTTAACGTTGAATATGGAATAATTGCACTCTAGGCCCCTGCTACATAAAGTCACCTTGGCAACTGTAGGCAGTACAATTTTTACCAGAATTGTGCATGCAAGAAATAATGTTCCTAAAGGACTGTCTGAGGCTATCTGCCCACACTAGAATGGAGCCAGATAACCAGAGAGCCATGGTTTTTACCCCCAGCAAATTTTTTCTTCTTCATTGTGTCTCCAAATGCACTCAGAATCCTAGACACTAGGTTCTTGTGGGTTTGATTACAAGGACAGTATGGGAGACTTGCCTCCATGAAGTCTCCCAGTCAATCCTTTATGAGGACCCAGAGAAACTCCCTTGAGACTTGGCAGCAAGAAACAGCACTGCTTTTCTTCAGCAATGGCTCTGCTCTAATAAGCACTAAGAGTCATGTGATTTTTTTAATTCAGCTACAGAAAACTGAGAGCTAAATTCAAGGCCCAATTGCATTTACATCATAAAATAATATGGCATAAACATGCACTAAACCTCTGCGGTCTCATCTGTCTGCATTTCTTCTAAAATCCTCTGCATAAAAATATTTATCTTGTTTTCATTATAATTAATTTTATAAAATACTGTGTTAGCCAGCTTTTCATCACTGTAACTAAAATGCCCAACAAGAACAACTTAGAAAAGGAAACGTTTATTTGGGGTTCAAGGTTTCAGAGACTCAGCCACGGACGGCAAATTTCACTGCTCTCATTCTGAGATCAAGCAGAGCACTGTGGCAGAAGGGTATGGTAGAGGAAAGCCGCTCAGCTGGGAGTAAGTAAGGTGGGGGTGGGGAGGGGGACAAGACATAATCTCCAAGGGCATGACCCCAGTGATCCAGCTCCTCTAGCCACACCCTACCTGCCCACAGATACCACCTGGCACAGTAGTCCTTTCAAATTACTAATCCATCAAACAGATTAATTTGCTGATTATATTACAGCTCTCAAGCTCTCATAATTTTTTCACTTCTGAACATTACTACATTAGCACAGCAGCTTTTGGGGGACACCTCATGTCCAAACTACAACAGCTACCATGCATCCTTTTTGGAAGGTATGAGGTCCTTGAATATGCACAGGTGTACAGATAGATGAATATTCATAAATTGATTTTGCATGACATAATTTGTTTACATACATATTTTATTTACATAAGAGGACCAGACCACTCCCTCCCCTAATGTACCTCCAATGCAAGCTCAGAGGCCATTTCAGTTCTTTCTTTATGTGTCACATCTAGAGCTGACTGGTTACAGGCCTGTATGAAAAATAGGCATCTGAATATACAAGGAACTTCTTCAGTTTGGCAAAATGCAAATCCTAAGAGATATGCATGAAAATAAGAAAAGGCCTCAGAAGGCATCAACCCTCCAGTTGGCACAAAGCCTGCACTGGAGCGATGGGCATCAGTGAACTGCTATTTTTCTTGCACTTTTACCCAACTGCATATAACTGAATTCAGTTAAACTAAATGTGCAAATCCCACAGCACACCAAAGGAGAGCTAGTGAGACAGGTAAGAACACATTATCAGCTCCTTTTCATATAATCCCCAAGAAAAGTTCTTCTGGAGCTTTCAAATGTTTTTATTTTTTAAAATCATGGTAAAATGTGCATAATACAAAATTTACCCCTTTAGCATTTTTAAGTGTGCAGTTCAGAGGCATTAAGTACACTCACATTGTTGGACAGCCATCAACACCATTCATTTTCAAAATTCTTTTCATCTTGCCAAACTAAAACTCTGGACCCACAAAACACTGCTCCCCACATTGTCTCCTCCAGCCCCTGGTAATTATCACTATTTTCTGTTTCCCTAAATGTAACTACTCTAAGTATCCCATATAAGTGGGATTATTCAGTGTTTGTCTTTTTGTGTCCAGCTTATTCATTTAGTATAAGGTCCTCGAGGTTAATCCATGTTGCAGCATGTGACAGGATTTCCTTCCTTTTAAAGGCTGAATAATATATCATTGTATGTGTTACCACATTTTGTTTATTTAACCACTGGTGGATACTTGAGTTGCTTCCACCTTTTGGCTACTGTGAATAACAGTCAAATGAACATAAATACACAAATAGCTCTCCAAGTTCCAGCTTTCAATCCTTTTGGATACATATCCAGAAGTGGAATTGCTGGATCATATGATAATTCTATATAAAATTTTTTCAGGAACCACCATACTGTTTTCCATGGCAGCTATATGACTTTACATTTCTGACAGTAGCGCCCAAGGATTCTAATTTCTCCACATCCTAAACAACACTTGTTATTTTCTGGGGTTTTTAATAATAACCACCCTAATGGGTAGGAAGTTGTACCTCATAGGTTTTTGCTTGTTTCCTTATGGAATTTATTTATTTTCCATATTTTTATTGGTGCATTTTAACTGTACACAATGATGGGATTCATTGTTACATATTCATACGTGCACACAAATATCTCATAGTTTTGATTGGCATTTTCCTAATGATTAATGATGCTGATCATCTCTCCATGACCATTTACACATCATCTTTGGAAAAGTGTCTATTCAAGTCCTTTGAACATTTTTGAATCAAGTTATTTAGGTTTTTGCTGTTGATTTTTAAAAGTTCTCCTTATAGTCTCTATATTGTTTCCTTATCAGAGAAGTAGTTTGCAAACATTTTCTCTCATTTTGTAAGTTGCCTTTTTACTTTGTTGATAAGTGTCCTTTGATGCACCCAAGTTTATCATTTTAATGAAGTCCGGTTAGTCTATTTTTGCTGTTGTTGTTCCCTGCGCCTTTGGTACCATAGTCAAGAGATCATCGTCAAATCCAATGTCATAAATCTTTTCCCCTGGAGTCCATAGTCTACTATAAGATTATGGGAAACACTTTTAGATGGAGCAAGAAGATAATGAAAATCTTCAGAGGGGTATACTGAATTGCCACCAAGCCCACATTTTAAAAAGCAATCATTGTTGATTGAACAAAGTAATCTTTGTCGATTGAACTGCAATCACCTTGATGAGAAAACAACATGAAAGAAGGAAAGCAACCCCTACTCAGCAGTAGCAGGGACCTTGGAGGACAGCTTCTTCTTTCTACACCAACACTTACATTCTTTCCTTTGTGGATCCAAATTCCTTTATGTGATATTGGAGCCAAAGGCAGAGGAGATTCACAAGCTCCATCTTGCTTAACTGAGTAATTCACTCCAGATGGGTTTAATTACCGATGTATGTTCCTTCATCAACACCTCCCTCCATCCCATCTCCACCCACAATGTGTTGAGTGGCTGCTGAGCTCATGGAAGAGAGAAATCATGACAACCAGTTAGGAAAGATCAAGTTCAAAGGGGTCAGCAAGAAAACCAATTCCAGTCCTGTCAAGGTGCCTTAACCAAGATTTGCATAGTCCAACTGCTGCCCCTAACAAGTAAATGACATGGTTTGAGCAGCAGGCAAATCACCAGCTCCAGTGGCCTCACACCAGCAGGCTCACTCATGTAGGAATTTGTACATCTGTCCTAAACACTCGCCAGCATAGGCTTTGAAGCAACCCAGTGTAGCGGAGAAGGCTTCAGGCCAGGAAATTATAACGAGAGTAAAGACGACCATCAAAGCTGTACTGTCCAAAGACTGACACTCATACACCATCAGAGCCATCACCACTGTGACATCATTCAGTGCAGGAAAGGTGGAGGCAGGCCAGAATCAGCTGTGTAGAAGGAGAGTAAGTCTGACTTCATAGGACACCCAAACTGGCAACACAGAAGCATACTTGACACTGAATATTCATGGTGGCTGTTCCCCTGGAGAGTTGTATGTCTCTCATTGCCTCTCATCCCTTTCAGTTCCTCAAGGTCAGGAACCAGGTCTTCTTTGTCTTTAAGCCCCAGCACACAGTAGGTCCCCCAAAATTCTTTGCTTAATGGATAACCACAAGAATAATCTTCTTTTGCTTAACTCTGTAAATCATTTGTTTGTGAGTTCGAGGAGGAGAAAATTCAACAAAGAACTCTCCACAGGGCCCTTGCAGAGTTTGCCTGGCTTCCTCCCGGGAGCTGCACATCAGGAGAACAGAACTTCAAGGCCTTGCCACATCAAGGAAGTCTTCATTGGAGAGCTACCTTGAAAGTGTTTTGCATAACAACACACCCACAGATTTTAACTAAGCACTTTCCCCTCCAATTCCTTATGGATTCATTAAACTGACAGCTTGGCAGCAGCATATTGATGCCTGTTTCTATCCAACACAAACTGTACCAATGCCTCATGTTTACCCACCCTAGGAAGCAACTGTGTAAAAACAAAGAGCTTCAAATACAAAAGATACTGGGTTGAGTCCTTTTGCTAAAAAACAGTAAGTGTCTCCTACCCATCCTTCCTCCCACTCCAATTGGGTATATTTGGAGTTGGGTTGTTTCCCTTGGTTCAAAGAGTTTGAACTGAGTGGCTTCTCTCTGCCGGTTAAAGAAGGCTATTCTCCAGGTCAAGACCACTCAACTACTGGTCCAGGTGAAGATAAGGAGCACACAAAATGTAAATCAATCCACTGCTTCCTTCATCAAACAGTCTTGCTGTTAAAAAGAAGCAGCAGTAGCAGTCACTCAACTAAACAAGTGTGTTTAGTCCTAAAACTCATGTGTGTCCTGGCACAATCTCCTCACAGACAGGTAACAAAGAGCTCAAAGATCCGTGCACCAGCAATCGCACTTCAGGAAGCATTGTTCTAGCTTACAAAACTCCCCAACTGCCTGAAGCTGCGCTAAAGTGACATTTAGTGGGCTTTAGCCCACTTCATATCCATGTCCCCTTTTTTTGTTAAGGCATCCCAATATTAAGAATCTGCCACACCCTCTTCTTAGTCTATGAGATGCAGGTGGGGATCCTGTATGACCAGGGCTGTATGAATCAGTGTTCCCAAGCTTTCCAACCACAGCAAATGTTTCAGGAAGCCAAGACCCAGGGCCAGCCAATTAACATAATTCCATCCTCTGGGTCAGTTTTCAGATTAGGGATAAGCAATGGCCTGACTGACTGAATCCAAGGGAAACCTGGAACTCATGCAGAAACTACTAGTAAGACTGTCTCCATTTTAGTTATAAGAATGTAAGCCTGGAGTCAACACCCAAGAGGGGAAGGCCTGGCTGTGAAATGGGGCTAAGCCAGAGGATGGAACTGAAAAACAATGAAAGGAACTGGACTCTGAGCTGTCACTGAACCTCTACATTTCAGGTAGGTCTCTACCTTACAATTTTTATTCATACCAGTAAATTTCCTTTCGTTTAGACTAGTCTGTGAGTTTTCTAACACATGCAGGCAAAAGGGTCTAAAATTATGCATGACTCCTTTTACCCTGGTCTCACTCAAAAATCCAAGCTGGGTGCAGTGGCACATGCCTATAAAGCCAGCTACTCAGGAGGCTGAGGCAGGAGAACTGTAAGTTTGAGGCTAGCCTGGGTAACTTAGCAATACCCTGTGTCTAAATCTAAAAAAAAAAAAAAAAAAGTTGTTTTCTTTTTAATGGGCCAGAGATATAGTTCAATGGTTTTGAGCAAGCACCCCTGGGTTCAATCCCCAGTACAAAGGGGGAAAAAATCCTTATGCATTGGTCCTAAAGACACAAATCTGGAAAGACAAAGGTGGGGAATCAAGAGCTGCCACTACCTGTGACTATAGACAGGTTAGCAAGACTTTCCACACCTACATCTCTTCCTCTGTCAAGTGACTGGCATCTGCCTCACCCATCACTTGTTTGGTGATTATGAGAATCACAGAAAAAGATACAAAGGAAATACTCTGGAAACCTTTGCAAAAGCACTCTACAAATAAAAAGTATTATAAGCAAAATGCCTTACTTATTCCACCTTCAAAATTCTGGCACCCATAATTATCTGGAGCCTAGAAAAAAGTTGTAAAAGCCTTTGAGCAGCAAATTGTTTTACCAAATCCCCTCTGCTATAGGAGGAGAAACACCCTCTGCTGGACAAAGGGTGTAAAGTGAGGTAGCAGATTCAGAGGAGCCGACAGGCCTGATGAAAGGAAGACCAGGCCACGGAAAGCCGCATGTTCTGGGCTGAGCACCAACATGAACTGCAGGTCAGTTCTTAGGCCCACCCAGGAAGTTTCTCCCACTGTTCGTATCATTCCATCTTCTCAAGCTTATGAATCATAAAAGAAAAACGATGATTTAATTTTGAAATTACATTCTCCACCGCTATTTTGCAACATTGGAATTGTCGAAACAGTAACATTGTTATCCAGTTAAATGGATTTTGTTTGTTTTTATTGTTATATTTGAGATCTCAGAGACTAATATAACAAACAATATAAGAAGATAGAACTATTTTGCAAAGTCTATTTTTTTCCAAAAGTTAGAACGCAGGACATTTTCTGAGAAAAACAGCAAGCCAGGGGTGGCACATGCCTTTAACTCCAGCCACTTGGGAGGCTGAGGCTGGAGGTTGCAAGATTGAGGCCAGCCTGGGCAACTTAGAACCTGCCTCAAAAATGTTTTACAAAGGGTTGGGGATGCAGCTCACTGGAAGAACACCCCTGGATTTAATCCTCAGTACCACAAAACAAACAAAAATAGCAGTCAGGGTATAAAAAAGAGCAGGAAGACTGGGGATATGGCCCGGTGGCAAAGCACTTGCCAAGCATGCACAAGGCCCTGAATTCCAACCCCAGCTCTGTTGGGAGGGCAGGGAGCAGACATTAATGTCGTTCCTGATTTTTATGCCACCTTCCATCAATGATAATTTTAATGGACTCTCTTTTTATGACAACTAAATCTTTGGAGTTCTAAAGGATCTGGAAGCAGCTTTGTTTTTCACAGTTCCTACACTTGAGCAGCTCAATACTGGGTGGAAGAGTGTGGGAAAACAGAACAGATAGCTTATTTTACTAACATCCCCATGTACTGGGTTTCAACTCTGCACCAGGCATTTATGTCCATGACCGAGGCCAGCATCCTCTGGGCCATGTTACTAATAGGCAGGGTTCCAGTTCCCCAGTGGCAAGGAGCAGACTGAGCCCCATCCAGCCCTCCTGCTCCCACAGACAGCCTGACTCAAGCAAGTGGAGAGCTGGCCTCCACTGAGAGGCTGCCGAAACAAAGCCTGTTGACTACAAATACCACCACTCCTTTGCTTCTCTCCCTAAATGGCTCCACCTTGCAAGACAGACTGGCCCTTCTGATTTTCAGGTTATTTTCAATTCAGCGAAAGCAGGGGGAATGTCCTATGTTGGCTCAGACCCAAGACTTGTTCTCCAATCTAGCTTTACCATATTTACCCCCAACCCCACAGATGCCATGTGCAATATGTTAAAAGGCAAAGGGGAAGAGGAGAGAGGGGTTGTCCCCTGGACACCCATCACTAAGAGGAGAGAGGTATTGTTTCCCTGAACCCCAATCACTAACACTTACCAGTCTGGACAAGGCTCTGGACCCAGCATAGATTATCCCCACAAACAGAACTGAAGCAGGAAGCCAGGTCAAAACATCAGATCTGAAAAGAGGAGGAAAAGGCACAAAAATACCTTTGCTGCTTTCTGTTAAAAAACAAAAACAAAAACAAAAACAAAAGACAATTGGGTGTCAGAGGCACCAATTCCTGCCAGAGGGACTGTCTGAATATCCCTGATGGACTCCTTAAGTGAGATGTGATCTTTATACATTGTGAGAGTGACAGAGGCAGACGTCCTTCCTTCAGCCCTGTTGTGCCAACTACCTAGCACTATTGACCCCAGAGTTGGAAATGGAAGAGGTCTTCCTGCAGGCCAGGAAAGAAAACAAATCTGATATTTTTTTCAAGGTTAGTGATTTTAATTTGGTCAGTAAAATTATAAAAAGGCTATTTACCTAGGATATATCAAACAATTTCATGGAATCACAATGAAAAGAACCACTGAAATAAAAAGAATGAATTTTTAAAAATAAATTCTAGAACTTTAGCAGGATGGTTATATGCTGACTTCAACCATTAACCTGGCATTGCTGGAATTCTGTTTCAGGGAATCTTCAAGGACTTCTGAAGGGCACATTTATTTCTCAATTATGGCCACACCAGGAACTGCTTTTCATTACAGTATAGAATCTCGTTCTCCTCAAGAAAAGCAAAATCCTCATGTTCACATACCATGTGTATCACTTGAGGTTGCAACCTGCATCTCCCATCTGTTAGAAATGCATCTGATACACTAACTCAGTTGCCAAAGTTACCCCAAAGAAACCAGATTTTTAGCCTCTGCTGCTGTTGTGTTGCAGCAGACCCCAGCTGCCTTCCAGTGACTTCTCTCCAGGTTGTCTTATGAATTGGAAGAATGAAAATCCAAAGACAAGGACAAGTGGGTGTAAAAGAGTAGGACTTACCCAAGTGAGAAGAAAATAGTTTCCCAGGGAGACAGAACCCAGCAGAGGTTGCAATTAAGTGTACTAATCTAGGGGCTTACACAGTTAATGGGTAGGAGCATTAATCAACACTATGTTAATTGAGTATAGGAAAACTACCAAGGCTATTGGTCAATATCTGTGTTGATCAGGTATTGAAAAAGTACCAAGGCTATTGGTCAATATCTGTGCTGATCAGGTACTGGAAAAGTGTTAAGGCTATTGGATCAGCCTGAACCATTCTACTTGGTGAGCCCTTTAGTCTGTCACATTCACTCAGGTCTGTCCCATCTTCCTTTTTCTGCTGCCCTAGGACAAGGAGTTGGCTGGAAAGTTTGGAATGTTCCTACAGGTTAATTTCATGGAATAGCCTGTTCATTTAGAGAAGCCTCTTTTGGGGCCCATTCCCCTAACTTCCTGATCTATCCTATCTTCTTCACTAATAATGAATAAAATAAGTGATGCTGATACCAGGGGGTATAACACAATAATCCCAACTCAGTGAACTGCTCTCTTGGAATGGTGCCTGCTCAAGAGATCAGCTTCATTTATTGGCTGGGGCAGGCACCCCATCCACAGTCAGATCTAGACCTAGCATCTCAATGCTTCCAGGTGCTAGCAAGAACTTCAAACCTTGCTCACTATAGAAATTCATTCAACAATACTTCTAGCAATTAACAAAGTCCTGGGATTTAATATGAGCAGCAGCCTCACAGTCAACATTTAGTGAGTGCTTGTGACAAACCAGGCACTGTGCTAAATAGTTTCTAAGCTGTATATTTTAAAAATCTGCACAACAATCTTATAAGGAAGGTCTTACAGATGGTCCCTGACTTAAAAACTTTCAACTGTATGATGATGTCAAAGCATTATGAGAACTACAAAGTCTAGTGGTCCATTTGCAGAACATAGTATTTAGCCTTAATTGGGATGTAAGATCCAATCCTTGTCATTTTGAGATCCAATTGCAGCCATTTTAACTATCACGCTTCTCTGTGCCCGCCCCAATTTTAAAATTAGCCAATCCCGCAGATTGTAACCCTGACCTCCCCCTATCAGAGCAAGGGGCAGTGCCACGTTAGGGATAAAAAGTGCCCGCCCAAGTGTGCCTGCTGGCAAGCCTTTGTTCCACAGCACACACTTTTGAAGTAAGGCCTGCCTCGCTGAGCTACTTCCAAGCACGTGTTTGATTTCTGGCAGCACCCCAGTGTTTCCAACAGCATACTCATCCATCCTTTCTGGTTTTCATTTTCAATGTGGTATTCAATAAATTCCATGTGTATTTAACACTATTATTAATAAGCTTTGTGTCAGATGATTCTGCCCAACTGTAGGCTCATTTAAGTATTATGAGCTCATTTAAGATAGGCTAAGCTAAACTACAATGTTTAGCTGGTTAGATGTATGAAGTGCATTTTTTATAGTATTTCCAATTTACAATGGAGTTATCAACGATATAACTCCATCATAAGTCAAAGCACATCTCTATTATTACCCTACAGTGTAGAGAAGGAAACAGAGGTACAAAAACTTTTACATTATTTGCCTATGGTTAGAATAGCTGGCAAATGGCAAAACCAGAATTTGAGCCCAGGTCCATCTGGCTGTAAAGCCCCTTTCATACAGTATCCTCAGGGGCCTCATGTAATTGAGAGACATGGACAGACATGTAAATAGATAAGTGGCACATACAACAGAAATCTAGTAGCAGATAAAGCAGCGAATGATTTGAGGAATTATTCCCTGTTATCACTATCCCTGCTGTAATAAGAGGTGTGGCACCCCTGGCTCTAAGGTGGACAGAGAAAGGGGGATGCAGTCTTCCACCCTCATGGGCCAAGGGTCACATGAGCTAATTGCTACTCCTCTTGACATTAAACTTGCATGGATCACAGAAGGGACACAGGCCTGTGACCTGCTGTGCTTGGAAGGAGCCCGGGGCTGTGGTGCAAGCGTCGATGAGGAAGTCTGGGGTGCACCACGTGAAATGGCAGCTGGTCTGGCTGTAGCAGGCCTAGCACTGTGGAATGTAAGGTCAGTGAAGCCCTAGACATTTGTTCCTCAAGTGCCCCTTCAAATAAACAAAGGAAACTCCTTCTGAGTCATGGACTCCAAGAGATACCAGAGTATCTGAGTGGCTGTGGATGTGAGGAAAAGAAAGCAAACCTAGGAAACGTCTTGTAGTTTAACCCCTCAGCCCGGAAATACAAAGAAATAACTTCAACCAGAAAAGACACACAGACTTTTGGGAAATATGAGACTGGGACCCAGGCACAAGACACTGGGGCTTGTACTGACCACAATCATCTCACTCAGGGC
>JAJEJO010003808.1:121578-143614 GCA_020662805.1 Glaucomys volans | reverse complement strand
CACAAGACACTGGGGCTTGTACTGACCACAATCATCTCACTCAGGGCAAAGCAGCATGAGCTCAGGGCAGCTCTTGGGACACCTATAGAAAAAGTCACTAAATGTGGGGACCTTCCTTGGCCTTCCTGGGCACTCACCAGTGAGAAGCTGCCTTCTTCCACCACATGCCAACATAATACCACAGCTGCTGTTAAGAATAACAAATACGAGTCTCTGGAAAAATGGCTGCCAGAACAGCCATTGTGGGCCAGGCAGGTGTGGGCGAGGCAAGTGTGAGAGGGTGGGGCAAAAGGGAAAAATAACTAAAGCCCAAGGATTCTGCATTTGTATGGTTTCAAAGTTCTTGTTCAACTTTTAAAAATACATTCCAAATGAAAACCATAGAATATATGTTAGGTATAGTTTAAAAACAAAAAAAAAAGACCTCAGAGAATACCAATTAACAATCCATACACAAAGGAAAGCTTTGCCTAAAGATTGACAAGTTAATGCATATTTGTGTTTTAAGTCAACATAGTTTTCCATCAAAGTTAATTCCCTGATTTATCTGACTTTTGATTAACCTGCTAATTGTCTATTCAATAGAGTCAGATAAAGGAGCTTCTGCATATATTATTAATGTCTCTCCAAGCCCCAAACTACAATGTAAGGCTCCCAAGGGTGGAAACTGTATGTTTTGCTTATATAAAATAAGTAAAAAACTACATTGATAACTGTTACAAAAGAGACTAAATGCTATGCTGTACCCTAAAGACATCTGACCTCTTTAGTCAAGATAGGGAAACCTTTCCCAAAAAAGTAATGTTTGAACCAAAGTTAAATTGGGTACAAGGGTTGAAGGCTAGAGCAGTATAAGGGACAAAACATTCCAGACATAAATATGACATGTGCAAAGGCCCTGTGGCAAGAGAAAAATTAGAGGAAGGCAAGTGTAGCTTGATTAGACAGAGGGATAAACCCAGGGATAGAGAAGGTGTCAGAATCCGGCTTACATTTAGAAAAGGTTGCTCTGGCTACAATATAGAGAATATATTGGGATGACATTGGGGTAGTGCGCTGAGACAGAGAAAACCAAAACAGGTTCTTTTTGTGGGGGGAAATCATGAGGTGTCTTGAAAATTATAAAAATCTCACTTTGGGATACCCAAATGGAAATGTAAAGTAGACAAAAGATGTAAGGGTCTGGGGATCCTCCCTTGTTCTCTAATGATCCAAAATATACTGTTAAATTTGTCTTACATTTGATGTTTCCTATATTCACTTGTTCTTCAATAATGAAAATAAAATTCAAATATATTTTCTTCAACATAGTTTCTCCCTTTTGTTCACTGGTAACAGCAATAAGAGTTTCCTGCTGTGGTTTGGTAAGGCTTATTCTTTATTGCTGTGGTATGAATCCCCCTCCAAATCCATATGTTGAAATCCTACCCCCTGAGGTGATACTATTAAAAGGAGGGGGGTCTCTGGGAGGTGATTAGATCATAAGGGCAGGGCCCTCATGAATGGGATTAGTGCCCTTACAAAACAGACTTCAGAAAGCTAAGTCTCTTGCCCCTCCCACCATTTGATGTCATAGCAGGAAATAGCCATCAATAACCAGCAACTGCATCAGATACCAACTCTGCTGGCACCTTGATCTTGGGCTTCCCAGTCTCTAGAACTGTGAGAAATTGTTTATAAGCTACCTACTCCATGGTGTTTTATTATAGCAGTCCAAACAGACTAAGATATTCATAACTATTTACTAAGCATATGTTACATTCCAGTATTCCAGTCATTGAAGATACAGCTCTTAAGACAGACTAAGGCCCTGTTTTCATGAAATTTATAAGCAAGTGGCAAAGTCAGGCAAGAAACAGATTGCAGCAGTCACGGTATGAGAGGAGGGCGTAGTAAGGGGAGAGAGAATTTGCTGCAAGAGACAGAGTTGGCCCACAGGTACATTTACCTAATTTGAATAACTATTGATACTTGCTTCTTCAGGAAGAAGAATTTGGACCTCTGGCTTAAAGAGTTTCCATGACTGCTAAGGCACTATCCCAACTCTAAGGGCTCAGACTTGGTGCAGATAAAACTCATGACCACTGGTCTCCCCTGCTTCTCCAGGTAGTGTGGAGACAAGACAAGAGCCACTAGTTTGGTGCTTCTTATGCTCTGTCATCCCTTGAAATATTTTTAAACAATCGTTTCCTCAGGAAGAAAAAAAAAAACTATCATTTCACATCCTAGGTAGCTGTGCTAAAATGAAGATTATTCTCTAGGGAGACCCACCAACAAGCAACTTTTTTTTTTCTTTTTGGTACTGGGGATTTAGCCCGGGGCCTTGTGCATGCTAGACAAGTGCCCCGCCACTGAAATGCTTCCCAGCCCTTTTTATTATTTTATTTTGAGACAGGGTCTCACTAAATTGTCCAGGTTGGCTTTGAATTTGTGATTCTCTTGCCTCAGCCTCCCATGTAGGAGAGTGTAATCCTGCAATATTTACATGGTTATGTAAATATTTTGAAAAATAGCTTTTGAAAGTAGAATTCATTTTCTTGTTCCCAAGGAACATTCTAGCAATGAGCTGACTAACTTTAACCGCTAGCTCTAACAGATGGACAAAGTTTCCACATGTCCCTGGACTGAGTCCTTTCTTCCATTAGAAGGTAGGTCATCTAAGCATGGGAGCAGAAAGGATGCACAAGTACAGTGCAGGGGGCTGCATGTAGTGGAAGGAATGTGGCCTTTGCAGTTTTAAAGCAAATAAGGAGGCCATAGCCTGAGGTTGTCTCTGTACCCAGAGCTCTTTCGTAAGCAAACTGCTTAACTTGGAGACATTTCTTGAAACTGATTGAAAAGTAAAAAACAAACTGAGCCTCAGCCAATCATAAGCAGCCAGCAACCCACTGGTTATACAAATAGGACCCTCTCACTGAACCAGGCAGGCACCTACTGCAACCAATCAAGTCATTTCTTTACTTTTGCATTCAGCCTATAAGAGCAGGCTATCCATGCTGCTGCAGTGGAGCTCTATCAATCTCTTCTGGTTCTAAGTGTTACCCGGTTCATGAGTTGCTCTTTGCTCACATAAGCTCTGCTAAATTTATTTGATGTAAAGTCTTTCTTTTAACAGTAGTCAGGCCAACCTGGATCCATGTCTCAACTCTAAAGCTAGGTTGCAAGAACTCACTTGTTTCATGTAAAAAATGGGAATGATGATGCTCAGAAGGGGCAGAGAATAAATATATGGTGCTTGGGGACAGTGCATAGCAGTCTAAACAGCATCACTCAGTAAGTGTTCCCCTTCTGGCTTTTTTTAAAAAACATATAATTCCAAGGACAGAAGTCATTAAAGATGACCGATATAGCCACCTACATAAAATGAAAAGGCCCAAAACACCACAGAGTAAATTGACAGGTGATTAACAAATCAGGAAAAAATACTGATAACATAGAAAACAGGCTAGAGATTAGTGTTTTATGTATGATTACTTTTTACAAAGTGATGCAAAAGTCAACTCCCCAAAGAAAAGCAGTAGACAAAGCAGGTAATTTTTTCTCTCTCTCTCTTTCTCTCTCTCTCTCTCACACACACACACACACACACAATACAAATGGCCACTACATATAAAAATGATTATTCGAGTCCCCTACTAATTAAAGAGCATTTAATTAGCTTTAAACTAAAGATATATCAAGTTTTCCTCCAAGAAACTAGCATTTTTAAAACATTTACTGCCTAAGATAAGGGGTCATGACACTGATACCTTATGTACATCTGTGAGATATAAACTGGGATCTCTCTGGAAGGTACATATGTACTACCTGGCTACACTTATCAAAAGCCTTAAAAATACACATAATCTGATGGAAAAAATTCACTTCTATGATTGTTTTCTTCCTGGAAAACAATTTTGGACATGGGAAAAGGCACACAAGATAATGCTTCATTTACAAGTGCAAATAAAAAAGCATTCTTGCCTCATTGCTGGTCATAAAAAAATGCCAAACACTTCAGAGCTTGCAAATGTGTCTTCTGCCAGGAACCCTCTCACCACAGATATCATGTGCATGGCCCACTTGCAGGAATTCAGATCTCTGTTCATACATCACCTTATCTACCAGGCTTTTTACCCAACTTCTATAAAATAGCAACCATCCGTCATCCACTGGCACACATACACACACACACCCATTTCCTTGCCCAGCCTTACTCTTGTCCGCCCTGAACTGCAATCAGACATACTATGCAGTAACATTTTCTTCTGTATGGTGTCTGTCTCCTTCAGCTAGAACGTCAGCATGATGAAGCAAGGATCCTTGTCTGTTTGTGCATTATATATCCCCAGCACCTAGAAAATGTCTGGTATACAGCAGGCATCCAAATTTGCTGAAGAATCACCATGTATTCCTTTTGTAATAAAATTCCTTTCTCTCTCGAGATTAATATAAGGAAAAAACAACAGCAACGAAGTCCACTCGTGGTCATCACTGGCACTCTTCCTCTGATATTCTCAAGACCTTCAGAGATTCTGCTCTGATAGAAGTGCTGATGCTATCAGCTATTCAGTTTTAAAGGGCAGAGATAACTGCGAAAAATCTCTATTTCCTATATTCATCTCTTTGAAATGACCCTAATGGGGAATTCTGCAATTTTAAATTCAATAAATACCTATTAACAATCACGTTGTAACCTATAACCATGACAACAAAAAAATGAACTGCATTAAAAAACATGTATTTTCCCTCAATAGATATGAGGGAATTATGGAGAAGATAGTTATTTTGTTTTCTATAATAATTGAATCCCTCTTTTTCCTATTAAATAGTAGTACCTGCCAGGCATGGTGGCGCACACCCGTAATCCCAGCAGCTCAGGAGGCTGAGACAAGAGGATGAAGAGTTCAAAGCCAGCTTCAGCAACTTAATGAGGTCCTAAGTAACTCAGCAAAACCCTGTCTCTAAATAAAATATAAAAAAGGGGATGTGGCTCAGTGGTTAAGCATCTCTGGGTTCAATCGCTGGTACAAAAAATAGTACCTATCCATACTAGAAAAATCTGATAAAAACAAATAATCAAGTAAAATATTGCAATTATAATCTCTTACCCAGGTATAACCACTGTTAATACTTTGCTGTGGGTCTCTTATGATTTGGATCTTGAATGTCCCCCAAAGCTCATGTGATGAAGGTTAGTCTACAATGTCCGGAAGTAGGGTGCTGGGGAACGACTGGATCATGAGGGCTCTGACCTCATCAGTGGATTAATCCACTCATAGCTGAATGGACTTACTGAGAGGTAGTAGAAACTGGAGGCAGGTGGGGCATAATTAAAGGAAAAAGGTCACTGGGGGAGAACCCTTGGATCCTATACCTGTCCCTGCCCCATCCCCACACACCCTTTCTGTTTGCAGAAGCTAAGCAGCTTTTCTCTGCCACGCCCATCTGCCATGATGTTCTGCCTTATCTCAGACCCAGAGCAATGAAGCCAGGCTACCATGGACTGAAAATGTGAGCCAAAATAAATCTTTCCTCCTACAAGTTGTTTATGTCAGGAATTTTAGTCACAGTGACAAAAAGCTAACACAGTGTCCTTCCAAATAGTGCACATCTATAAACACTTCAAAAATGGAAGCCTATTGTACATAGTGTTTTAAAACCTGCTTAACATCTTCCCACGTCAAAAAGTCACCTTCAACCTATTTTTTTTTTTTTTTTTTTTTTTGGTGCTGGGGATCGAACCCAGGGCCTTGTGCTTGCGAGGCAGGCACTCTGCCAACTGAGCTATATCCCCAGCCCCTACCTTCAACTTATTAATAACTGAATTCCAGCCTACTGCTGGACATTTAAGTTAATCCTACATTTCTACTATTCTAATGCTGCACCATTATCCTTGAATATATTCTCTTCTCATATTCATGATGCTTTCACAATATTCAGGATGAATCCCTTGAAGTGGGATCACTGTTTCAAGATACATGCATTGAAGTTTATAAGTGATTACAAAATCACCTTCCAGGAGGGTTCCACTGCCCTGTCCTCCTTCACAGATCCAACCATCTGATCCTAAGACAGGCAAAGGTCTGAACATTAGGAACATATTAGGCACCACCTCTAATTCATCAGTGGGAGCCATCTGGGCCCTACAGGCTGGTTCATTCTTTCATTGCCCAGTTTGCCCACAAAGGAGGCAAGATGGAATTAAATCCTGAGGTGGCCCTGGTGGAATCTCAGGTCCCTATGGTGTGGGGGCCTCTGGGAAGCTGCTGAGTCAGTGAGCATGTATGTGTGTCTGTGCGCGCGCGTGCACGCAGGAAGGGGGGTTTTAAAGCAACTCCTAGCTGGATGGCTTGCAGATCCCACCGTGGTGAAGGACTGTTTGCCAACGGGTCTGGTTTGGAAATTGTAGAGATATGTAATTTTCCTTAACTGATTTATAGGCACAAATGGTGCATCTTGTTTGAATCAGGGGCTTCTTTTTCATTTGCATGCACACTACCATCCTGAAGAACCCTGATGAGTAAGGCATTTTACAAGAAGTTAACAGAAGTCTATTGGCACAAATTATAAAAGTGTTGTTATTGAGATGAAGACTAATTAAATTAAATCACTTGTTTTTCAAATAGAGCGTGCATTATTGAGAGAACATCTGCTCCCTAAAAACACTCTGCAGTATTCCATGCATGGGTGCTGGAAGGGCTCCTCTTGAAATTCTCGAAAATTCTGTGTTCTACTGACACCTAGTGGACGTAAAACAGTTCCCAAATGGGAAAATAAGAGCAGCGTGCCAGAGTTCATACGTTGACTATTGACATTGTCTAAAACAGTAACTAACCTTACAACTCAAAAGTCAATAATTGCTTTACAGTCGAAAAGGACTGCTGCATACATTCACTTCCTCATTACAGAAGAGCCCAGACTTCATTGTTTTGATCCACTATGGGTGACTATGTTCCTTAGGGTCTTGCTCCCTGCTTTCTCTCTTCTATTTTCCTTAGGTCCTTCTCCTTTACTCTTCACTCTTCCCTCTGACTCAAGAGAGGATCACATACATTCCCTTTACAAAAGTCCAGTCCTGATTTTACTTGACCCCAAGAGTCCTGTGATACTGTCCTCAGAACAGAAGTTGGAGCAGGAGTTAGCAAAACTATGGGCCACAGACAAATCCTGCCCACTGTCTCTTTCTTCCTTTCCTCCTTTATTTCTTTTGCTACACCCTAGCATAATTTTTAATTTTTTTTAAATTTTGAGACAAGAGTCTCACTAAGTTGTGGATGTTGGTCTCTAACTTGGGATCCTCCTGCCTCAGCCTCTCAAATAGCTGAGATTACAGGCATGCGCCACCTTCTGAAAATAGCCACGCCCCACACATTGGGGTATTGACTGTGGCTGCTTTTGTGCCATGAGAGCAAAGCAGTTGCAACAGAGGCAGCATACCCTACAAAGCGTTCAATATCTCCCCTCCTGCTCATTGGTCAACCTGACTTAGATTACAGCAACTTGGGTCCGACCTCTGGAACTTACTAGCTGCAGTACCCAAGGTTTCACACCAGGCAGTTGCCCTGGTTAGACACCAAGGACCATGTTACCAGTGAGTTTCTAGAAAATTCTATTTTTTCAGGGCACTTTCATAACTGGTTCTTCTCACCTCTCTATACATGTGGAGTCATCATTTCTTCCCATTTCAGTTTTAGTCACTGGCCCAAGAGTCTCAAATGTAACCCCAATTCATGCAGAAAGGGAAATTTTGTCACCTACAGTACTGTTCCTACAATCCCTGAAGGTCAACAGGAGCCTCAAGAAGCCAGTTTTCAGGTCCCAACACTGCCAGGTTTGAAAGACCACTACCTTCCATCAGGTTCAAGCCTTGACCCTATTGCACTCGCCAGATCTGCCACCCAGCAGGTCCCCCTCCACAGCCACTTCATGCTCTTCATGCCTCCTGGAAGGACAAGGTCAGCTATGGCGAGGACTGAGCCTCAGAAGACAAACAGCAAGTGCAGCATCAATGAACACAGGAGATGTCACAGGAGATGTCCCTTTGTAAAGGGAATATATGTGATCCTCTCTTGAGTCAGAGGGAAGAGTGAAGAGTAAAGGAGAAGGACCTAAGGAAAATAGAAGAGAGAAAGCGGGGAGCAAGACCCTAAGGAACATAGTCACCCATAGTGGATCAAAACAATGTAGCTGAGAACAAATTAAAAGTAAAAATATAGGTCTCCCAGGACCCTCAATAATAAGTGATGAAAATCTCTTATCCAATAAATAGGAGAAAGACTTGCCAGTAGACAGTAGATGAATGAATGAAATCTAAGCTAATGTGCATGGCGTCATGCCTATGAGCTCAGGTCTGGGGGTTTTACACTGAATACTGCTGCCTTGGCCTCAAGAAGAGCCAAGGAGGGACTTCACAAATGCAGAGCATGAGGGATGATCTATAACAAAACAGGAGCGCAAAACACTCCTCCACTGTGCTCTGGGTGCTATCAGCTCAACCTGCAGACCCTGACGTACAACAAAGTTAAAAATACCATCCTTTTACCCACCTTGGTAATGAACTCATGAACTCTTTCCCTACAACAACCATGCCAACACCAAAGAGATGTTATTCAGCAATATGTCCTTTCTGTGGCTCTCAGTAAGTTTTCTGAGGAACTTCTGAAAGTGTGTTTCATTATCCTCCCAAAATATTACACACATGTACACATATAAAAAACATGCACTTAATTCTTTTGGAGAGAAAACAACAGAGAAAAGTATTAAAAACACATGAATTTGAGTGCTAACTTTCCTCTGTGAGCAAAGATAACTTTTTAGAACTCTAAGAGACACTCAAAATGATCAATATCAGCATAGCAAGAAATACTTGGGGAAGTCCAACAATTAATAGCTTTGACAAAGGTGGGTTATCTCACTTAAAAATGATTAATAATGAAAAATAAGTACCATCTGGACCATAATTGATTGGTTAGCTGCTCATTTCTTTACAAACTATGCTGAGTTAATCTGGAGGTTTTTATTAAAGATACTTGTTATTTTGTGGTGATAGGAATTGAACCCAGGGTCTCACATAAGATAGGCAAGTGCTCTACCACTCAGGTACACTCCCAGACCTTTCGTTTTTTATTTTGAGACAGAAACTCCCAAAGTTGCCCACACTAGCCTCAAACTTGTAACTCTCCTACCTCAGCCTTCAGAGTAACTGAGATATTTGTTTGGTTCTCCAGCAAAGATTCTTCATAGAAAATAAATGAGTGATGGATTCTATTTCATCTTAAAAATCTCTGATCACAAAGGTATTGTAACATAGAACTTTAACTTGGAACTTTTCAAATTAAAAGAAAACTTGAACCAGCCATAGTTAAGTCCCAGCTTCCCAGGATGCTGAGGCAGCAGGATCTACAATTTGAGGCCAGATTGAGCAATTAATTAGACCTAAAATAAAAATTAATAGATGAAAATAAAATTGCTGAGAATACAGCTAAGTGGTAGAGTACAAGGCCCTGGATTCACTCCCTGGTACTAAAAAAAGAAAAATGAGAGAATCGAAAATTTGACTTGAGATGGATAAAAAGTGGCAGGTATGTTAAAAATTAGTTTCAAGTGTTTTTATTTAAACATGTAGATGACACACATTAACTGCGAGATGGTGCCTGAGGTCTCCAGTGAAATCGCACCTGGAGCTGTCTTCCACAATGATTTAAGAACCCAAGAAGGTCATGATCTCATGATGCTACAAAATGTCCAGTCAGATGACGCAGTTCACAAGGTTCTTTTAGGATTGCATTTTGGAAATAAAGGAAGCCTGCAGCAAAGGACTTCATCATCTGCTGGAAAAATCACTTCAATGTTTTGCCACCACTTGGCAATAGCAGTAGCTGCCATATAATGACAAGTGTAGGGTTGTAAAATGGTGCTATCTATTCCAAGACAGAAGGTTCAAGGGCATCATCCAAGACCTGATGGTTACAACTAGGCTCCAGGCAAGAATCCTGAGAAGAGAGTAACTCCATAAGGAGCTAGTGCATGAGGTGGCCCTGACTACTGGACACAGCAGATATGGCCTCTTTGTAACATAAGAAATGTGGTAGGGCAGACAAACCATTGCAACCAAAGCCATCCTAGACCAGAACTCCCAGCCCACAGCGGAACTGCAGACTCATGGGCCACATTTAACTATTACTGTTTTGAGCCTGAGCTCAAACATTCATGTTGTTATATTGTGTCATGTACGAATATGTAACAACAAATCCCATCACTGTATACAACTATAATGTACCAATAAAAAATGTGAAAAGACAAATAAGAATAATAATTAAATATAAATATAAAAATGTTTACAGGGATCAAATCATTGTAAAATATAATAAAGACAGTAATAAAAGCATTGAGCTTTGGGGTGGTTATTATGAAGCAATAATGATACAGACACACTAATGAAAATGGTTTTACAGTAGTTGATGCTTGCTAAGCACTATGATAAGTGTCAGGTCCTCGCAGACTGTTTCTTATTTCATGTTTATATCCTTAAACTATCATTTTATTGAACATTTACTTGGTGCCAGGTACGGAGCTTCATATATGTCATAAAATATAATCCCTATACTTACAAAAAATGTGTTGCCAGGTTTTGAGGCTCATTCAAGAGGGAATCTGGGATTCTCTGTTCTCCAGTTTATAAGGGCAGTCTAACTGCAATGTCCGTGGCATATGCTATTCAGTCTCAATTTGGGACCCACCCTCCAGTCCCACAACTATAATTCCTGCTCCATAATGACCTCTGGGGTTTTGCTGAGGTTTCCTTTTTTAGTAGAGCCAAACCTTTGCTATATCTGCACAAATACACAGCTCCCCAGTAAAGCTGGGCTTCAGTTCCTCAATGACATAATCAGAAAAGGCAGCCCAGTAGGAAACAGCAACCACTGCAAACATGAACCCAGCTGGACACCCTGAAGGAACCTTATTGCTATATCCTTCTGCAGGCCATCGGATAAAACCCCTTTCTTAGAGGCTGATGGTAACTAGAAATCCTCAGCTGTGCTAGTGGTTATTAGCTGAAGATCTAGACACTGGGATATTTAGCAAGAAGTTCAACTGAGCTGATGTGTGTAGCTGTGAAACCACCTAAGGATTCCAGGAGATGGAGGTGAAGTGGCCTCTAAGAAGTTTAGGAAGGGCACATGAGCATGAATCTTCCAAGATGGATGGAACCCAGCATCACATTGTAGAGTCCAAGGGACAGGATGTCTGGTGGTCTCACACCTGTCCTGTTAGTGGACCACTTATTCCAGGGAAACAATCTTGAGAATCTTTTACTTCAACTGGCTCTACTGGTCGTTACTTCCCTTACCCTCCCACAAAAGGCAATAAATGCATGAAGAATACCACTGGTAAATGAATAGATTAAAAAAAAGAGTGGTCTCTAAATCCAACTGGATATTATTCAGCTTTAAAAAAGACATGAAATATTAGTAATCCCAGTGGCACGGGAGGCTGAGGCAGGAGGATTGTGAGTTCAAAGTCAGCCCCAGCAAAAGTGAGGGGCTAAGCAATTCAGTGAGACCCTGTCTCTAAATAAAATACAACACAGGGCTGGGGATGTGGCTCTGTGGTTGAGTGTCCCTGAGTTCTATCCCCAGCACCAAAAACAAAAAACAAAAAACAAAAAACAGACATGAAATTTTGATACATGCTATAAAACAGATGAACCCTGAAAATATTATACTAAGTAAAATAAATCAGACATAAGAAGACAAATATTATACAATTCCACTTCTATGAGGTATCTGGTATACGAAAGTTCAGTCGCAGAAGTAGAACAGTGGGAACTGGGGGCTGGGAAGAGGGCAGAATGGTGGAGTTATTCTGTTTGTGGGAGTGAAAAAGTTCCGGAGCTGAATGGTGGTGCGGGCTGCACAACATTGTGAATGTAATCAATGCTGCTGAAACGTACATTTAAAAATAGTTAAGCCAGGCATGGTGGCACACACCTGTAATTCTAGCTAATCAGGAGGCTGAGGCAGAAGGATCACAAGTTCAAGGTCAGAACTGAATGGAGCTCAGTGTTTGAGAGCTTGCTTAGCATGAGCAAGGCCCTGGGTTCAATCCTGAGTACTGCAAAAAAAACCAAAATGAACAAACAAACAAACAAAAAACTAGGTTAAAATGATAAATGAATGTTATGTGAATTTTAACCCAGTAAACAAAAAATTTTAAATATGAAATATGCCATTGCTTTTAAGGAAACATGAGTAATTTTTATTAATAAGTAAGTCACTCACATCAGAAATCATAAGACCCATGCTGACTAGCACCGGTGACCCCCAGTCCAAAATGTGATCTCCAGTTCCCTAATTCTAGTACAATCTTCTACTCCTGTGGAGGAAAAAATGGAACTCTTTGGAACCAGTATGCTTCATTATGTGACTAAACATTGGAACTATCACAGGTCTTATGAATTCAGGATTCCTATTTGTTTAAGTGAAGCCCAGTTCCCACTGAACTATCCACCATGGAGTTATTAAGTAAGTCTTGTGCTTAATATAGCACACAAAACCCCAAAAGTATCTTTATTTCATCAAGCTGAGGATGCCATACTATGAAAATGTGAAATTATGACTTAACTACTCCCCTGGATTAGTTAATCATCTTATGTATAATATATTTTCAGAAAATAGACTATGATTTAATAGGGTCAGGTAAGTTAATATACACTTATCTTCCCAGGGTCTCTTCTCCATTAAACCTCTTAATTAGTTTTTTGTTCTCTAGCTTTATAGTCTCAGAAGTCAAAATAATTAGTATTATACTTGACATATTCTTAAACCTTCTTCAAAGTGATGAACAAAAGGGTAGTTTAGCAAGTATTCAGTTAATCTGGTTAATGGTGAAGTCAGACAGAATAATTCGGATGACAAATTGAACTTGGCCTGATCATTCAGTTGGGATATTTATATATATAAACTTCAACTTAATTTTTTTTTCATTTTTTACATCATATCAGGTTAGGCAGGATACTCTCAAAGAATCAGGAAGATTTATTTAGGTAAGGCAGGACCAGATAACTCAAATTATATTTATATCTGAAAAATGTCATGACCTTGGAGATTTCTTTTAAATGTGTTTTAAAGTCTGTTTTAATAGAATCATAACAACAAATGTAATGTCTGGTCTGAATTGGACCCTGGACCAGAGTTTTGGCAGGGAAAGCTATAAAGGATATTATTAAGACTGACAAAAATATGATCTGTAGATAAGACAAGAGTGTTGCACCAATGTTAATATCCTGATTTTGATAATTATACTCTAGTCATGTAAGAGGCTGTCCTTGCTCTTAGGAAATACACACTAAAGAATTTGAAGTAAAAAAAGAGACATTTTTCTTTCAAATCAGCAATGTACTCTCAAATAGTTCAGAAATAATTTATATTTATGTATACATATATGTGCAAATATATATCACAAGTAAATATTAAAGCATGGCAAAATATTTCAATTAGGGAATATGACTAATGGATATGAGAGTTTTTTGTACTATACTAACTTTTCTGTAAAGTAGGAAATAAATGCACAATAAAAATTTACCAAAAAAGCTGATATAATAACTCATTTATAGAGAACCTATAATCTAAAACAAAACCAAATTAATATGGCATTAGAACTTGCAAGTCTCTATTAATTTTATTAGTGGCATTAGTAACCAGGAAAATACTATTTGAGTTTTATCTGATTATAAAATTACTGAGCTAGGTTATAAGGGAACTAAGACACCAAACAACTCAAACACACATTTGTTTTTCCTGGTGCAACATCATCAGAAATTAAATCATACTTAAAGTAAGCAGGGTATGAATCATGAATCA
The DNA here is from genome assembly GCA_020662805.1 of Glaucomys volans. NCBI lineage: Eukaryota > Metazoa > Chordata > Mammalia > Rodentia > Sciuridae > Glaucomys > Glaucomys volans. Next base: position 129,770 of record JAJEJO010003808.1, on the reverse strand, counting down.
AGTACAGAGAGGACATTCTACCTTGAACTACTGTTGATCTCCACCCAGCCCAGTTTCCATGACACATGGAGCAGAAGTCCACCAATGAATGTCTGCCACCTGCAAAGGATAAGTGTGATGTGAATTAATATAGTGCTACAGCTTCAAACAATCCAACCCTGGAAGATCTACTGACAGACACAGAGACACATTCAGCTCCTCTTGTAACTCTTTTCTCCCACTCTCCCAGCTAGCCTCCCATTTCTCAGACCTTTTACTCTCTATTTCTACTATGCCCTTGGGTTCAGTTGTACATAAGTATTGACATTCATGCTCTTCTCTTATTCTAAACTTTTCCTGAACAATCTCACCCATTGCCACTGCCTCAGTACTGATGACTCCCAAATCCCAGATACTGCCACCCTAAAAATCCCATAAGCTCCCAATTATACCACGCCTAAAACATTACCTTGGACTTTCTCTCCCCACCCCAATCATCCTCCTACTGTCCCTAAACAGTCAACTGGGATGTCATCCCAGCCCTTTCCTCCCTCATCTACTTTGCAAAATCCTATTGATTTTATTTGTCCCCATGACAGCATTCACATGAGTTGCCTCACCCCCGGTTCCCTGACTCTGTTTCAATTCAGGCTCTCACCATCTCACACGTGGCCCATAGTATTAGTCCCCTGATGGGTCCCCTTCCTCTCAGGACTGTCCCCCAGAGCCTTCTCTACCATGCATTCTCTACCTTGCAGCCAAAGCGGTTGTTCTAAACTGCAATTTAATTGTGCTTCTTGGTCATTTTAAAAATGGTTGATTCAGCCCAATTTTGCTGCCACAGCATGCTTGGGATCATGAAGCTCACGTGAGACATGCTGCCCTCAGCAGCAGAGCTATGGGACAGCACAGGTTAAAAATACCCTTCTCTCTCTTACAGTAGAGAGAACATCAAAATGGCAAGTGAGAGAAATTCTATAGGCAAAACCATTTTGTCTCACTGCAGCAAAGAATTTTCTAATTCAAAGTGGAATGTCAGTCTGAGGTTGGGCTAGCATGAAGTAAGGTAATTGACCAATAATTACAATAAACTGTGGTGAAACCCTAATAAGAAGAGAACCAGGTATCACAAGCCATCCTAGCAAGGGCAACTTATCTAGTCTAGTGAGCTGGGTGACTTCTTAGAAGTAGCAAGTTTAAGCAAGAACCTGACATACATTCAAAGTAGAAGACCCTCCGGGACAAAAGCCCAAAGGGAAAAAAGTCAATGGATCCTCCAAAGCTTCTGGGAGAAGTTCAACTGGTCTGGACACTAGCATATGAGCATTTGAGGAGGTGAAAACATTGGAAAGAAGGGGCTGCTTCTGAAGGGCCATGTCAGCTCCCACAGGAGCTGGGACTTTAAGCCTGTTTCCCAAGGAAGCGATTTAGACATGGGAGGGTCACTATCATATTTATATTTGGGAAAGTTCCCTCTCTTTACACGGAAAGTATGTTTTTGAGAGAAGCAAGACTAGGGGCATGGAACCAAGTTAGGAGATGTTATAGCAATTTGAGAGATGACAATGGCCCAGGAAGGGGCAATGTGGATGAAGAAGGTAGACAGATTCTAAAGATATTTAAGGGGTCCTGGTGGGTTTCTCGATATTAAGAATAGAAGAAACAAAGGAACGAAAATGAATTCCCAGGTTTCTGAGCTGGATAACCAGACAGAAGGTACCATTCACAGCAGGTAAATTTAAGGAACAGAAAGTTCTACAAAGGCAGGGACCTTTGTTTTCCTCACTTGCATACCTCAAATGTTTAAAACAGTGCCTGGCACAGAGTATTCACCAAGAAATATTTGTGGCATAAGTTGCCCTAGGATGCACCTCCTCTGCACCAACCATGCCCCAGGCACTAGGGATATTCCAGGGACAAAGGGACAAAACACAGCTCCTGTCTTTGCAGAGCTGACATTCTGAGAGGGAGGTGCACTCAGTCTGACCTAAACACAGACAAGAAGGGGAAAGGCAATCCAGGTGAAAACACTGTCCTTGAGTTCCCTAAGCCCCCCTCCCTGGAGAGACAAGAAAGGACAATCAGGGCCAGGAAGTGCTTCCCATCACTCCTAGAGAGAACAGTAGTTCAGTATCTCAGCTTTCTTGCTGAAACATGATAAAGGTATTTTTAAAACTTTTGCTCTTAAAATATTAGGGAAGAATTTGACAAAGTAATTCAAAAGTTTACCTGAAACAACATGTTGGTGACGATAATACAAATAACATTTTCAAAAAAGGTGGAATGAGGATGACTTGCTCTACTACATAGTTAAATGGTATAATAATTAAAATAATTTGGCACTAGCCCTTTCCATAAAAAACCAATAAGTACCTGAAAAGAGATCCTAGAACAACTTTCTATATGATGTTAACAACCCAAAGGTAAAAAGAAGGATCACACAATAAATGGGGATAGTATAAATTACTACTGGAGGATTTCCTCACATTGTATCACACACTTTTAAAAAACTGACAATGGCTAAAACTTGAATAAAGCTTTAACAAAATATAGATGAATATCTATATGATGTTGTGATGAGGAAGACTAAACATAAAAGCAATGGAAGCAATCACAAAAGAAATAATATATTTGTCCACATAAAACTTTAAAATAATCTAAATAATTTATAAATAAATTAAAGGACAGAACAAACTGAAAAAAAAATTTCTAATAAGCATGATGGACAAGTGATGGCATCCTTAAAATATAATGAATGCATTAAATTAACAAGAAAAATACTAAAACCTCAGTGAAAATAAGTCAGACACAAATAGACAATTCACTGAAAAAAAGAGTAGATAGTAAGCAAAATAAAACTGTCCAACTTTATGAATTATTAAGAAATTATAAACATCATTGTTTATTCATAAAATCAGCCAAGGAAAAATAACAGTTATGGTTTGAATACAATATTATAGAAACTTACATACACAGGCTGGATTGCAAGATAAACTAGTAAAACACTTTTGGAAAGAATTAATCAATATTCAAGAAGAATACTAAAGAAATTCATGTTCTTTCATCTAATTTCTTACATAGGAATCTATCTCCAAGAAACAGTTGTAAATTTGGCAGATTTGAATTTTTAAAAACTCACAAAATTGTTTATAGGCACCCCAAATGGGACACAATTTAAATGCCCACTAATAAAGTGGCTAAGTAAATTACTATGTGTCTATTTGGTGATGAACCTATGTAGTCATTAAAACCATTTCAAAGAACATTTAATGATGTTGGTTGAACTTTTCTTAAATTATATAAATAGCAAAAAAGATACTCACCCTTGGAATAATGTAGGGTAAGTAAATTTCAGGACAGACAGGACATACTGAAAAAACAAAAATTGGATTAATGGACATTTCAAATGATAGAGAACTGACAGAGCAAATAATCAAAGAAACGCCTGCTAAAGAAATGTAAGGACATTCAAATTTCAAAAAGGCATTTATTCCCCCCAAAATCCTACACTGGGCAAACAAATGGCCTTCCAAGTCATATTAAAGAGAAAAACCACTCACATCTATTTGTTTTTCTATTATGTCTTTTAATTAAATTTTAGCAGTTTATGAATGGAAGAATTCTTTTGTCCTTCAGGAAATCTTTTTCTACTCTTTTTTCTATTATGAACACATTAAGAATTTTCTTAAAGCCTAAAACAATTTAAAGACTCTACTAATTCTTCACATGATCAAAAACATGGAGTTAGTTGGTACTGGGCAAGTTCACATATGCATTTTCCCCAGGTATTAGTCCCCACCATGTTCCCCTTTTTTGAGCTCCTCAATGCTACAATTATGGCTGTCTGTGTTGTATTCTTCATTTATGATTCTTTGCTAAAGTCGATTTACTCATAATTTGATATGTTCCCCATAACTTTGACTTGATTATTTTTTCTAAAATGGAGAAAGGGAAAGCATTAAGTGAGCACCTGGTCATGTCCTGTAACACCCTTGACCTTCATTATGATACCAAATGTTTATTTGGTATAGTGTGCTTAGCTTTGGCTTAGATACTAAGAGAAATCTAAAATACTGAAGCCCAGGGTTGGGGGTGTACCTCAGTGGTGGAGTGCTTGCCTAGCACATACAAGTTCCTGGGTTTTATTCCCCAGCACTGCAAAATAAATTTAAAAATGCTGATACCCTCACCTCACCTTGCTAAAACAAATTTATGACCAATGCAATATTAGACCTAAAAAGTCTCCTTTCAGTAATTCCTCATGTCACTCAGAGCAAAATGCCATTAGGTAGAAGAGCAGCACCTATCAAAGATGTTCTGGGAAGGAGCAATTTGGAAGCTTTGAAAGAGCAGAAGTGGACTTTGCCTTCAGGCTGAAGGCTCAACAGCTGTGAGAGAAAGGACACGTGGTTTCCAGAGCCCGGGATACTGCTGGGACCTCCCATAGGACAGAGGAACATGTCACAAGCTGGACCAGCCCCAGTCACCACAGCCATAAACAACAACAAAACTAATAATGAAATAGAATAATTTTAACAGTATTATACTGCAATAAAAGTTAAAACTTATAAATCATTTATGTCTGAAATTTTTGAAGTGCTGTGTTCTGACTGTGTTTGACTGTGGATAACAGAAACTGCAGAAAGTGAAACCATGGACAAATGAGGACACAGCACTTGGTCCAAGCCAACCCACTCAGTCTGGGTAACAGGAAGGGAGTCCAATTTGGCTCAGAAGATGACACAGTGGCAATAAAAGGTTCAAGCTTCTAAGAATCACAAAGTCCCTCACCAGAGTTCCATTCTGAACAACCTCAACCCTGGCCCTCCCAAGTTCAAAGCCAGCCTCAGCAACTTAGCAAGGCCCTAAGTAACTCAGAAAGACCCTGTCTCTAACTAAAATACAAAAAGGGCTGGGGATGTGGCTCAATGGTGAAGCACCCCTAAATTCACTCCCCAGTACCAAAAAGTAAAAATAAAAAATAAATTTTGAGGGTCCTTGGGAATCTATGATTTCTATTACTCAGTTATATATTCATGGAGACATGAGACTTTGGTTTAATTTTACCTAACATCTTATGCACATGGAAGGTATCAATCTTCATTATATTATAAAATGGTATGGTACTCCAATAAGTAAAAAATAATATCTCAAATGCAAATGCACATTCAGGGGTACTAATTTCTATGAACTAAAAACTATTTGCCCACTGAGTTTGGAGTGGGGTGCTAAGATAAATAATCCCGCTTACCTCAAATCAATGCCATAGCTGTGGGCTTTCATGAAGGACAGATTACTCTGCCCCTTCTGGGGATTATGGAAAATAGAAGGAAGGTTTGTTTTAAAGTAAAATATTATCAATAGGTCCATCATGTTAGCTAAACAAATTAGAATAGTTCAAATGAAAAGGTCACATATTTCTTTCTTTGTTTTTGAGCCAGGGATTGAGCCTAGGGGCATTTTTACTATTGAGCCACATCGCCAGCCCTTTCTAATTTTTTATTTTGAGACAGTCTCACTAAGTTGTTAAGAGCTTGGCTAAATTGCTGAGGTTGGCCTTGAACTTGCAATTCACCTGCCTCAGCCTCCTGAGTTTCCAGGATTACGGGCATGTACCACCAGAGGGGCAACAAATTCACATATTCCTGAGGCGGTATTACTAAAAAAAAAAAATAAAAAATAAATCTTTAGCTACTTGCCCCATGAGCATCAAACAATTCTTTCAAAAGCTAATAATAACTGTGTCACACCATAAACAAAAGATTGTCTTTCCTTCCTCCCTTTCTTTTCCTCAGGAGTAACTGCCACTTGACTTATGGAGCACCAACCACTTTACAAACACATTTTTTCCTTGTCTTTTTTTTTTTTTTTTTTTGGTACCAGGGATTGAACCCAGAGGGGTTTAACCACTGAGCCAGAATCCCCAGCCATATATATATATATATATATATATATATATATAATATTTTTTTTTTTTTTTTTTAAACCGGGGATTGAACTCAGGGGTACTCAGCCACTGAGCCACATCCCCAGCCCTATTTTGTATTTTATTTAGAGACAGGGTCTCACTGAGTTGCTTAGCACCTTGCCTGTGCTGAGGCTGGCTTTGAACCCGCGATCTTCCTGCCTCAGACTCCCTAGCCGCTGGGATTACAGGCCTGCGCCACCATGCCAGGCTAGCCCTTTATATTTTGAGACAGGGTCTCACTAAGTTGGTTAGGCCTTGATAAATTGCTGCAGCTGGCTTTTAACTTGCTATCCTCTTGCCTTGACCTCTCAAGCCACTGGGATTACAGGCATGTGCCACTGGGCCTGGCACAAACATGATTTTCAATAATTCTCACAATAACCCTCTCCAGAAGACTCTATCCCATCTCAAAGTTAAAAACCTTAGGTTAGGGGCTGGGAGTATAGCTCAGTTGGCAGAGCACTTGCCTAGCATGCCCAAAGCCATAAATTCAATCCCCAGAACTACTAAAACAACAACAACAAAAACTTAGATTTACAGAGATTAGGGTTCCAAAAACTAGGTAAGAGAAATCAGGATGTCCACCCCCTGCAGGATCCATTATGGATCTTTAAAGGCCTGGCACCATAACTAAAAATCAATTGGAGAGGGAAAGGGGTTAGGGTTATCCTCTGAATATACTGAAGGCAGCCACCCTCTTTAAAGGAGAAAGTATAAGGAAATATATTTTGTTGATGGTTCTTTTCAAAAAAGCAAAACAGGTGGGAGAAGTGAGGGCCATGAAGGGAGAGAGCAGGAGAGATGTCAGAGTAGGCACGGGGTCCTCGCTCCCATGGGCACTTTGGCTCGGGCCAGCCCAGAGTCCAAGCCAGCAGGTGATGCCCTGGCTGCGCCCATAGATCCAGCATTTCCCTGAAAGGTACCAAATCCAAGCCCAGCTTCCTCCTCCTACCAAAACAAAAACCAGAACGAGCTAACAGTGCTTCTGTCTTGTCAAACGGATTTCATGACATTATTTTAAACGTATGTTTAATTTTAAAAAAAACAAATCCCACGAGGCCGGGCCTGGTGGCGCACACCTGTAATCCAAGCGACTTGGGAGGCTGAGTCAGGAGGATCACGAGTTCAAAGCCAGCCTCAGCAACTTAGCGAGGCCCTTAGCAACTCAGTGAGACCCTGTCTCTGAATAAAATACAAAATAGGGCTGGGGATGTGGCTCAGTGGCCGAGTGTCCCTGAGTTCAATCCCTGGTTCCAAAAAAAAAAAAAATCCCACGAAAACCCCTTGAATATACTGGCAGTGCTTTGGGTTGGAGACATAAAAAGTAGGTCTGGGGGATCAGAGGGGCGAGGGGGAGATGAACTTATTTCTTCTATTTAAAGGCTAATGGAACTCTGTGTGTTTCTGGGGAAAGGACGTATTTGGGGCGAGAAGCAGAATGCGTCTGACTTCTCCAACTTTTCCTTCCCCGAGGGAATTGAAGCTAATTGCTTTCTTTCGCTTAAAAGTAGTTTCTTGCAGCCCAAAATTAAGTTCCCGGGAAATGGGCAGTCAAAAAAATAACCCTGTTTCCCAAGAGACACACACGGTGTTTTACAGGACCAGATCAGGAGAACACTACGGCCCAAGAAATCCTACTTCCAGAAGAGGATCCCACCCAGGCTTGGTTTACTCTCCATCCTCATCAAGGGAAAAAAAAGAGAGAGAGATGGAAAACTGGAGCCCGTCTTCGTTATGCCGACCAGGATCCGGTTCAAATCCCACGTGCAAGCACGCCTCCCGCGCCGCCCCCTCACCTTGTTCATTAGGTAAGAAGCCAAGTAGCAGGTACAGAAGGTGAGGCCGATTAGGGACCCCCTCGCGCTCATCTGTCAACTTCTCCCCTTCCGGGGGAGAGGCAGTGCCCGGACGCCCGCCGGAGCCCCCAGTCAGTGCGGAGGAGACTCCGCCCGGCACAGCCACGTGGCTCTGAGCTCCACCAATCAGCGCGGGGACCGCCCCTTGGTGCCTGCCTCCTTAAAGGGACCGCGCCTGCCAAAGTCCCGGGGCCTCGCGGTGGGCGGGGCATCTATTGTGGATAAAAGGGAGCGGAACCATGGTCCTCCTGGGCTGGCCTTGCTAATACAGAAGGGTCAGATTATAATCCTGGGAAGTGGAGAAAAGTAAAATAAGGTAGTTAACGACAGTTCCCAACGCCCCATTACCATTTTAAGAAAATCTTTATAGCTATTAACTGAATCGATGG
>JAJEJO010003808.1:63833-121178 GCA_020662805.1 Glaucomys volans | reverse complement strand
ATATGGGGCTGGGGATGTGGCTCAGTGGCCGAGTGTCCCTGAGTTCAATCCCTGGTTCCAAAAAAAAAAAAAATCCCACGAAAACCCCTTGAATATACTGGCAGTGCTTTGGGTTGGAGACATAAAAAGTAGGTCTGGGGGATCAGAGGGGCGAGGGGGAGATGAACTTATTTCTTCTATTTAAAGGCTAATGGAACTCTGTGTGTTTCTGGGGAAAGGACGTATTTGGGGCGAGAAGCAGAATGCGTCTGACTTCTCCAACTTTTCCTTCCCCGAGGGAATTGAAGCTAATTGCTTTCTTTCGCTTAAAAGTAGTTTCTTGCAGCCCAAAATTAAGTTCCCGGGAAATGGGCAGTCAAAAAAATAACCCTGTTTCCCAAGAGACACACACGGTGTTTTACAGGACCAGATCAGAAGAACACTACGGCCCAAGAAATCCTACTTCCAGAAGAGGATCCCACCCAGGCTTGGTTTACTCTCCATCCTCATCAAGGGAAAAAAAAGAGAGAGAGATGGAAAACTGGAGCCCGTCTTCGTTATGCCGACCAGGATCCGGTTCAAATCCCACGTGCAAGCACGCCTCCCGCGCCGCCCCCTCACCTTGTTCATTAGGTAAGAAGCCAAGTAGCAGGTACAGAAGGTGAGGCCGATTAGGGACCCCCTCGCGCTCATCTGTCAACTTCTTCCCTTCCGGGGGAGAGGCAGTGCCCGGACGCCCGCCGGAGCCCCCAGTCAGTGCGGAGGAGACTCCGCCCGGCACAGCCACGTGGCTCTGAGCTCCACCAATCAGCGCGGGGACCGCCCCTTGGTGCCTGCCTCCTTAAAGGGACCGCGCCTGCCAAAGTCCCGGGGCCTTGCGGTGGGCGGGGCATCTATTGTGGATAAAAGGGAGCGGAACCATGGTCCTCCTGGGCTGGCCTTGCTAATACAGAAGGGTCAGATTATAATCCTGGGAAGTGGAGAAAAGTAAAATAAGGTAGTTAACGACAGTTCCCAACGCCCCATTACCATTTTAAGAAAATCTTTATAGCTATTAACTGAATCGATGGAACTAAAATGCTATTTAAGCTTTACTGAATTTTCCCAAATTTTTATTTTTTGGCATGGAGTCCGTTTATTTTGGTAAACGACACAAAAAAGGCTAACAAGAAATGTTAAAAGAAGGAAGGCTGGGCTGGGATGTAGCTCAATGACAAAGCGTCTGCCTCCCATTCCCAAAGCCCTGGGTTCAACCCAAAGTTCAAAAAAAAAAAAAAAAACAACCAAGAACCCCGCCCCACCCCCAAAAAAGTAAGGCGGCACTAGAATTACAAGTTTTGTTTTCCTTTATGAGAAGTGTTAGCACAAAAAGACCTGGACAGAAGCAAACCTCATGAATCATCTCAGTGTTTGTTCAGAAACAAAGTTTCACACAGGGATGAAATGGCATCAGTGAACCCACTTTCCTGGTGAAAAATGAGCCACTGAACAAAGAAAGAGACTGGGTTTATACAGGTTTTTGTGAGGGGTGATCTAGTGAGCATATCAGTTTTTCTTGCACACTCAGGATTTGGGGGTCTGTTCTGTTAATCAGTGAAAGTGTCAGTTTGAGGGCTTAAGAATTTAACCTTCTGGATCAAGCCTCTGCAGACAATCTGCAGAGGATCTGTTTTTGAAAGGGATTACTGCCTTTTAGAGACTGTCGCTTGAGGGGTAATAAAACATTTTCTCCCAGTCTGCAGTTGGCATCTGGAAAATCTTTGTCTCAGGAGATGAAGGCTGTCAGTGCATGGCCTTCTTTGTCACTCCTTTTTCCCAGTCCATATTATCTTGGGGATTTTTCATTTTTCATATCTAATAAGAAATCATGTGTTGAAATTTCTCTAAAACATGAAATTTTTCCCAAAATTTCAAGCAGTTCCTATTTCTAGGTCAAATGTTAACCTAATCAGTTTCTGGTGAATAGGGTTAGGGTTAGGAGTAAACATGCAAGGAAACATATTGGTGAACTTGGTGGGTACCATGTAATGCAAATGTTTCTCAAATGTAGAAAGAGATTTTTAGAAATGTTTCATGCCCTGGGAGACCTTCTCTCTTAAGCCATAGAACAAATTTACATTATGGCTCTCAACATGGAGCAGTGGCTGGGAAAGGACATGCCAAGTCTTGGGTAATCTTTATGTTTTTCTGAGGCATGCCCCATTCCTCTCTGCTCTCTCCAACATTGATGGAGGGCTGAACTTGGCTTATACCCTTGAAGTTCCATAACAGGATTGCCTCTCTCTCTTTTTATTTCCTTTGGTTGTAGACAGACATAATACCTTTATTTCCTTCCTTCCTCCCTCTCTCCCTCCTTCCTTCCTTCCTTTCTTCCTTCCTTCCTTCCATCCACTGAGGATCGAACCCAGTGCCTCACACATGCAAATCAAACACTCCACCACTGAGCTACACCCTGAGCCCACATGGCCTTTTTTGATTTTTTTCCTCCGGTCTCTTCTTGGGTCTCCTGGTTGGTCATAGGAGGGAATCAGTACAGAGATGGAGGTAGGTCTGATTTACCCTTCCTGCCCTCACCCTCTAGTCTCCTGATTCAAACCACTTGGCCAAGTTATAGAGGAGGATGTAACTTTCTGACCCAAATTGGGTACTCAAAGTATTCAAAGGGGGGAGTACAGAGCAGGGAGAGATGAGAGAAATCTTTGAATGCACTACATTTTCTTTTGCACAGAAATGAAATCATATGAGCAGTTAACACTCCACTAGGCAGGACCCTCCACAAGACTGCACTTACTGTCCACCCAAAAGTTTGGCCCACAGGTTTATATCTCCCTCTCCAAAACACCAACCTTGAACCTTTTAATAAGACTGTTATGCAGAGCACAGTGGAGCTCACCTATAATCCCAGTTATGTAGGAGACTAAGGCAGGAGGATCTGAAGTTCAAGGCCAGCCTGGGCAACATAGCAAGACACCATCTCAAAAAATATACACATTGTAACAAGATCTTTAAAGTGAAAATGAAGAAAAGGAAAATCAATCACTTCTCTGTATTCCTCCAGTTCACACTAAACCTTCACAACCAATACCACTCTTTTTTACCACTACCCAAGTAACCAATATGAACAGTGTGGTATATTCTACACCTTTCTCTTTGTTCAACATATACTCATTTATAAGTAGTTGCCTTACAAAAATGGATCTAATTATATACATTGCTGTGTGACTTATTTTTTTATAACTACAGGTCAACACATAGAGGTTGAATTACTTCTTTTTAAAAGCCACAGATATTCCACAGTATGCATACACAATAACTTATTCAGCTATTCTGCAGTTGATATAATTATGTTGTTTATGTCTTTTGGTACAACAAATAAGGCTATATCAATATCTTTGTACACAAGTCTTTACCCACTGCTGACTTAATTTTGGTAGAATAGATTCCTAACAAGGGAATTGCAGAATCACAGTGTATGTGTATTTTTCAAACTGTGGCTTTCTACATCCCTTTACTTTCTGCCTGTGGGAAACCTACATATTTTCAAGGTCCAACTCTTCTCAAGCTCTGTGGGCAGAATTTACTCTCCTCTCTTCTTCCTTAATACCTGTTACAACAATTAGCACCTTAAGTCTCCTCTATATCATGGCCCCCACAGGAAATGATAGCATTTCTTCAGAGCCCCAGATGAATTGCTGCTGCTCTACAATCATCATTAGAACTATTTGATTACTTTGATAACAATATATAACAGAAGTGAGATTACATTAACTTAATATGGATAATTTTAATTAGGAATCAAACTGGCATATTCATTAATTTTCAGGCAGAACTGTACGAAGTTGGAACGCGAGTGAAACAAAAAGTAGAAAACAACCATGAAGTTGAGGAGGCACACCTCTAACTCTTTTAAGGTCATGGTAGTTGAGAAATTCTACAATAAATTCTGGGTATCATGTTCCCTTTGCCCCAGCCACATGGCAGCTGTCAGAGAGTAAAAACTCCCCCTTCTTAGCTCAGTGCCTTAGATAAGTTAAGCACAGTTTATGCCAATGCATAATGAATGAATGTATCTAGGGAATGAATGCACAAATTAAGGCATAAAGGAGATTAACATTTATCCACACAGCATGGAACATATACGATACAAAAAGGCCTGGAAACCTTACCCCAAAAGACACGGTCACTACCACACTCCATGGCATCAAACGATCTCACAGGTTATTGCCTTTAGAGAGTTTATTTTATTATTTATTTATTTTTGTGGTACTGGAGATTGAACCTAGGAGTGCTCTGCCACTGAGCTACATCTCTGGCCTTTTTGTTATTTTTATTTTGAGACAAGGTCTTGCTAAATTGCTGAGGCTGGACTCAAACTTGAGATCCTCCTGCCTCAGCCTCTAAAGAAACTGGGACTACAGGTGTGTTAAGACAATAAGAACTATACCAATGGAGAGGCTTAAACTGTGTTGCCGGAAACTCTTGTCTTGGTAGAGTTCTTTGATATTTCTTCTTATCTGATTCACTATATGTTCAAGTTTTGTGTGGTGCTGCCTGAAAAGTAATGAATATGCCAATTCAATTCCTATTTAAACTTATTCATATTATATTGAGTTTACTCTCCTTTCTGTTTTGAACTGTTATCAAAGAAATTGGTAAGTTCGAAGATATGTTTGTAATACATATTTAACTTTATTTTGAAGGTTCAAGTATAAATAAACAGAATCTGAACCTGGTTTCTTTTTTCCATTTTTTATTCTTTCCATATTTTTATTGGTGCATTACAGTTGTACATAATGGGTAGGATTTGTTGTTATATATTCATACATGATACAATATAACAATATAATTTGGTAAATGTCATTTACCCAGTATTTCCTATTTCCCTTCCCTCTTCCCCCTCCCCGATCCCTTTCCTTTAGGGTTCTCCCTTCAATTTTCATGAGATATCCTTCCCAACACACACACATACATACCTTTCTTTTCCTTTTTCCTCTCTAGCTTCCACATATGAGAGAAAACATGTGATCCTCAACCTTCTGAGTTTGGCTTATTTTACTTAACATAATGATCTCAACAAGTCCAGTCCATTTTCCTGCAAGTTACATAATTTCATTTTTCTTTATGGCTACATAAAACTCAACTGTGTATACATACCACATTTTCTGTATCCATTAATCTGTTGATGGATACCTAGGCTGGTTTCATAGTTTGGCTATTGTGAATTGTGTGCTATAAACTTGGATATGCATATATCACTATAGTATGACAACTTTAATTCTTTAGGATAAATACAGAGGAGTGGTATAGCTGGGTCATATGGTGGCTTCACAACTAATCTTTTGAGGAAACTCCATACTGATTTGCATAGTGGTTTTACTAATTTACAATCTCACCAACTCTGGGATTTATAATTCCAGAACCTAGCTTCTGATCAGGTGCAGCAATGCCAGCTTAGTGTTATTTATAAACACATGTCATGGAAGATTATTGTTTCCATTCATGTCCAGAAATTCTAATCACTTCAAAACAGAGAAGAAATTGAAAAGAAGTTGGGAGAATTTACTAATTAGGATATTTTCTATTATAAGTAACAGAGCATATAACTCAGACTGGCTTAAAAATCAGAATACATTGGCTCATGTAATTAAAAAATTGAGAGGTAACCTGATCATGCTTCAAGTATATTTTGATTCATGTACTGAACAATGCCACCAGGGACTGAGGTATCACTGAGAACTTGAGCAACCATGGATCCTGACAGACTAAAACAGTCCAATGTAGGTTTTTGTGCTAGCATAATTGTTAATAGCACCCTTTTCACTACAGGAGTCCTGGTTTGGATGGTAAATTAAAAGAACCCAGTTTTTCTTTCTTTTTTTTTTCTGTTCTCTGTTCTACTGTCCAGGATGTGACAGGTCCTCATGTGATTGTTGTTGCCAATAGTAACCAGGGTTGCATGTGCCCTCATTTCTCTTTCCCATTCAACGAAAAATCCCATGCTTCTTTAAAATCAGACCATCTCTCAGGACAAATGCACATCCTGAAATAACTACTATGTCTCAGCAAATTTAGTCTGTGATTACACAGTCTTTAAGTCTGTGATTACAATTTATGAAATCATTTAGAGACTATATACCCGACAAATAAAGACCTAGTTACTTGTAGTCCCTAAATAAAACTACTTACCAAACTCTACTATCCCAACAAACATCAGATGTACAGTTTTTATGTCAAAGATAAAAACTAGGAAGTTATTTTAGGAAACTTATCAGAGCTAAATAGTCCTTAGAAAGAAAATATTTGTCCAATAGAATTTGCTTAAAAACAATGGTTGGTTGGTATTTACCTGATAGTTTCTGGAGCTCTTTCACTAGATGAACAAATGTGATTCAGGCCTCATTATTTCTTAGTTATCGCTTAATTTATTTTCTTTAACCAAATTTGCTTACCAAGCAGAAACAACCAAAACAGTAAAGAATCATGCAAATAGAAATTGACATTAGCAACAAAAGCAATGATAGATCTTGCCAAAGTTGTTGATTTTTTAAAGCTGTATTATTCTGTTCCACAAAATATACAGAACTAAACCAATGAAAAGAAAATCTGCAGGTTTTAAATTTTTTGACATAAGCTACTGTAGATGAGATTGGGGTAACATTCCATGCTCTTGAAATGAATTAACTATTTGTATTGTTGAGATCTTTGAGACCAAAGTTAGTGCTATTTCTTTTTTTTTAAATATATTTTTTAGATGTTGATAGACCTTTATTTTATTCATTTATTTATATGTGGTGCTGAGAATCGAACCCAGTGTGTCACACATGCTAAGCAAGTGCTCTACCTCTGAGACACAACCCCAGTCCCATGTTATTATTTCTTGATAATGTATTCATAAATGCTCAATATATGTTTGTTGGAAGATGAAAAGGAGAAGCTTGGATAAAACAATGCTTTGTGAAGTTCCCCACCCTCAAATACTTTTAATAATGAATTTTTATGACAGTACACATGGAGAATTCTTGACAGATGGCAGAAACGTAATATACTTTTAAATACTACCGAAATCTCCCTTAAAAACAGACAGAATATCAGCCGGGTGTGGTGGCACATGCCTGTAATCCAAGCGACTCAGAAGGCTGAGTCAGGAGGATCTCGAGTTCAAAGCCAGCCTCAGCAACTTAGCGAGGCCCTAAGCAACTCAGTGAGACCCTGCCTCTAAATAAAATACAAAATAGGGCTGGGGATGTGGCTCAGTGGCTAAGAGTCCCTGAGTTCAATCCCTGGTTCCAAAAAAAAAAAAAAAAAAAACCAGACAGAATATCAATATCCCTTATGAAATAGATGCAAAAATCCTCAATAAAACATTAGTAAAAGGAAAATAAAATAAAGCAAAATAAAAAAGGAGTATGCACCTTGACTAACTGGGATTTATCCTACGAGGTTGATTCAATCTCTAAAGACTAACTAATGTAATGCATCATATCAACAGAATAAAAGACAAAACATATTACCATTTCAATAGACACAGGGAAAGCATTTGACAAAATTCAACATTCCTTTGTGTTAAAAAAAATTAGGAAACTAGGAATAGAAGGAAACTTCCTCAAAATGATGAAAGACATCTATGAAAAACTCAGCTAATATGATACTTAATCATGAAGGGCAGTGCCTTTCTCTCTAAGATTAAGAACAAGACAAGATGCAGCTAATTAAGCCGGCTGGGTTCGTTTGCTTGTGGTGCCCCAGTGTGCAATGGCTGCAAACAGCAATCTCCTTGGTAGTGTATGCAGCCTGTTGCTTGTATGGGTTGCCCTAAGGGACCTTGGAGACAACACTTTCAGTAGATGTTCACATTTCTGATCTCATGATATCCACACCATCTAGGCTCCAGACAGGTATGCGGGGTGCCTTTGGGAAGCCCCAAGGCACAGTGGCCAGGGTTCACATTGGCCAAGTCATCATGTCCATTCGCACCAAGCTGCAGAACAAGGAACATGTGATTGAGGCCCTACGCAGGGCCAAGTTCAAGTTCCCCAGCCGCCAGAAGATCCACATCTCAAAGAAGTGGGGCTTTACCAAGTTTAATGCTGATGAGTTTGAAGACATGGTGGCTGAGAAGCGGCTTATTCCTGATGGCTGTGGGGTCAAATATATCCCCAATCGTGGTCCCCTGGATAAGTGGCGGGCCCTGCACTCATGAGGGCATCCACTGTGCTGTCCCCTTCTTAATCTCACACACACCCAATAAATCCTGTATTGTATCCATTAAAAAAAAAAAAAAAAGAACAAGACAAGAATGACTACTCTGTCACTTCCACTCAACATTGTGTTGGTGGTTCTAGACAGGACAATATGACAAGACAAGAAAAGGCACTCAGATTTCAAAAGAAGAAGTAAAACTCTCTGTTACATCTTAACAGTGGTTAAGATGTCTATTACATAAGACAAGAGTTTGTATATAGAAAATCATAAGGAATACACTAAAATATTATTAAAACTAATAAATGAGTTCACCAAGGTTGCAAGATACAAGATGAATACCTAAAAATTGCATTGATCTATATTCCTATACACTTGCAAAGAATAATCTGAAAATGAAATTAAGGAAATAATTCCACTTAAATTAGTATCCAAAAGAATAAAATATTTAGGAATAAATTTAAAATTTTGCATCCTGAAAATTATAAAACATTATTGAAGGACACTTGAGACCAAAATAAATGGGAAAAAATTCTATGTTAAGGGATAGGAAGACTTAATACTGGTAAGATAGCAGAATTCCCTAAATTGATGTATAGATTCAACACAATCCCCTTCAAAATTCCACCTACCTTCAAGTTCCCTGCAGAAATTAAAAAATCGATCTTAAAATTCTTATAAAAATTTAACAGACCCATTATAGCCAAAACAATCTTGAAAAAGAACAAAGTTTAAAAACTCAGTTTTTTTATTTCAAACATTACTATAAAGCTATAGTGGTCTAAGCAGTATGGCTTGGGCATAAAGGTACACAGTAGGCTAGATCAATGCAATGGAATGGAAAGTCCAAAAGAAAACCCTGACATTTAGGGCCAATTGATTTTTGACAGGATGAGTGAACAAAGAATAGCATTTTTTCAGCAAATAGTGTTAGGACAACTGGGCATCCATGAATGCAAAAGAAAGAAGGTGGACCCCTACCTTATACAATACATAAAAATTAACTCAGGCTGGGGCTGTAGCTCAGTGGCAGAGTGCTTGCCTAGCATGTGTGAGGCACTGGGTTCAATTCTCAGCACCACATAAAAATAAATAAAGGCATTCTGTCCATCTACAACTACAAAAAAGTCTAAAAAAATTAACTCAATGTATGTGAAAGAAGCCAGTCACAAAGGACTGTATGGTATATGATTCCACTCTTATTAAATATCCAGAGTAGGAAGATCTGTGTACAGAGAAAATAGAATAGTAGTTGCCTGGGATTTGGGGGTTGGTGGACCTTACCTACTAATGGGTATGGTATTTCTTTAAGAGTGTGATGATGGATACATAACTTAGTGAATATTTTAAAAATCATTGAATTGAATACTTTAAATGGGTCACTTACATCATATGTGAATTATATCTTGATAATGCTATTATTTCTCCAAAAAACAAAACCCTTAGCAAAACCACATCCCAACATCTACCATAAAACTAAGGATCAAAGAGGATAATGGTTTTCCTTAAGGGTAGCTATGACTGGAAAGGGACACAAGGAGTACTTCTAGGGTGCTGGGAATGTTTTGTTTCCTGATCTGGGTGCTTACCGGTTCCATGGTGTGTTCCTTTGCAGATATTCATTTAGATATATACTTAGTGTATTTTTTTGTATATATTTTTTTTCAATTATAAGCATACACACAGAGAGACAAAGGTACAAAAACATGAAAAAATGGCTAAGATTCAGAGAGGATAGAATGAGAAGGTATAACACACATTTCATTTGTATTCCATAAAAAAGAAAGGGAAGTATTTGAGGGGGCATTTTTTTCCCTCCAGAACCAAAGTAAGGCATGACTCCTCAGATACAGTAGGGACAGTGAGTCCTGAACAAACTAAATGGAAAGAGATTCACTCTTAGACATAGCTACATATTCAAATATGTTTACTGAATATGTAAAAAATACATAAAATCAAACTTACCAATCATATTTAAGTATACAGTGTAATAGTGTTATTCTGTATACTTAAATGCTGTACATCACACTGTTGAACAACAAATCTTTAGAACCTTTTCACTTTTCCAGGCACGGTGGCACATACCTATAATCCCAGCAGCTTGGGAAGCTAAGGCAAGAGGATCACAAGTTCAGAGCCAGTCTCAGCAATGGTGAGGTACTAAGCAACTTAATGAGACCCTGTCTCTAAATAAAATACAAAATAGAGCTGGGGATGTGGCTGAGTGGTCAAGTGCCCCTGAGTTCAATCCCTGGTACCAAAAACAACAACAAAAAAACCCCTAAAACTCTATACCCATTGATTTCCCCTTTCTCCCTCCCAGAGTCCCTGGCAACCATTATTTTACCTATTGTTTCTAAAAAGTTGACTATTAGATACCTCATGGAAGTAGAACCAAATATAATTTTTATTAAAAATTAATTTTCTTTTATTTATTCTTTATAGTCAGAGCCTCATATATTAATTTTAAAAGATCATGCAGCTGATCATGGTGACACACACCTATCATCCCAGTGATTTGGGAGGCTCAGGCAGAAGGATTGCAAGTTTGAGGCCAGGTGGGGCAACTTAGTGAAACCTGTCCCAAAATAAAAACAAAATTAAAATGGAGCTGGGAATGTAACTTGCCCCATTCATGATTTCAATGCCCAGTACCACAAAAAATACATAAATACATATGTATATACACACATATATGCATATGTATCTATCATACAGTAAATATATCAATTATACACTGAAGGGAGCAATACAAAATATTTGTTATTAAAAAGTGGCAGTGGCTTGGATAGACTTAAGAAAAACTGAGTCCCATTTTAACCTGAGCCATATCCATAACATTCCACTCTAGATCCTTCTGAAGATATTCAGTAGTCACTAAATATGTCTGAACTTTTTGCCTTTGTGCCCAGTATTATGCTGTTCTTCCACTTAGTCTTTTCATGTCTCCCCAACCTTTGTGGCCTAGTTTGGTGGCACCTGCTCCATGTAGCCTTTGCAGATCTCACCCACCCACTCACAAGGAATCCTGAAATGTTTATTGTCCATAGTTGTCATTTGGAAATCATGCACTCCTTTGAGAAAGAAGTGTTACTTAATGTTGTGTGAAGATGTTCTCTATAATCTCATAGTTCTTTGATTCTCCCACAAGACTTTGGGGATATCCTAGGCAGTTAATAAATATTTGTTAAGTGCCTGGAGCAGCTGCTTGCAAAATAGATATGATTAATTTCAATATTAAAGACTAAAGAGCCTTATTTCTGTTCTCTTTAGAGAACAAAGAATCTGCTGATTTCATGTGTTTCAGCAGTGCAAATTCTCGAATAGTTTTGTTTCTGCTGAGCACTAGTGAATTTATCAGCAGAGATGACAGCTGTAAAAGCTGGAGTCAAACACTTTGAACACTGTGCTTACTCTACTTCACATTAAAATGGCCATTGCCCCATTCAAAAACTCACAGTGAAATCACAAAAATCATACTTTTCCTCTTAATATTTGTAAATGTAAAAGAAAAATTTTGTAAACATCTTAAATGTTCATATATCTTCTTTTTTGTTTTGTTTTTTTGGTACTGGGAATTGAACTCAGGGGCACTCAACCACTGAGCCACATCCCCAGCCTTATTTTGTATTTTATTTAGAGACAGGGTCTCTCTGAGTTGCTTAGCACCTCACTTTTGCTGAGGCTGGCTTTGCACTTGAGATCCTCCTGCCTCAGGCTTCTGAGCCACCGGGATTACAGGAGTGCGCTGCCATGCATGGCTATATATCTTCTTTTTAAGGGAGCGTGTGGTTAGTTGGTGACATCAGGCATGTACTTTGGCTGCAGACACACAACCATTAAAATTGCTGATCTATGAACCTTGTGCTAACCTAGAACCCCATCTCATGATGAATCAACTTTCTTTGTCCCCACAGCCTGCTTTCTTACTTCCTGGTCTCAAGTAAAACTCAAATGTCCTTTGAGACTATTCATTTTCCTATGGTGCAGAGCAGTGAATAGAAGCAGCATTCTTTACTCTCTCCAGCACAGCTTCAAAACCATTCTTCCTGCTGTCTCAGGTAAATAAGTCTCCTCTCAAATCTCTGATCATTATGATGATCTCCAAGCTTCTGATCAACATCATATACCAGCCTCTGTGGTATAGCCTGCATATTTTCTGGACTCTGGCACCTGCACAAATTCTTCCACTCTATCCCAAAATCTTTCATCTTGCTGGGTGATTGCAAGGTCCACGTGGATCATCTATCCAATATGGCAACATTTTATCCTGGTTCCAACCTTCACCTCTCTGCTGCTTCACCACATCTTCCTCTTACTTGCGAGTAACTGCAACTGTTTAACCTCTAAAGTTCTTAAACAGTCCACTCCCAACATCAGCATCCAAATCCAAAACTAAAATATTGGAAATAAGATAAATAAGATCAGAGTTGGAATATTCAGTCACCTAAAAGAAATCATTAGAAGTTTATGAGACTTGAAATTAGACTGAATGAATTAACACATTTGAAAGTATCAAGGGAAAGCCAGGCAACGCTCCTCATTAATTACTTATCGGAGTTTCCTGTCTCCAATCTTACCTGCTCCAATCCACCTTCACACAGCTGTCAGAAATATCCTTCTAGTAAATAAATCTGAAAACTACTTTTTTTCCCCTTGAGATATTGCCCAAGCTGAACTCGAACTCTTGGGCTCAAGCAATCCTCCTGCCTCAGCCTCCCAAGCAGCAGGGACTATAGGTGTACCCCACAATGCCCAGCTATTTTCCCCTTTTAATGACTCTTTTTGATCTTAGCTCTGAAGTTCTTTGCATTAAAACTGGACTTGGACCCATTCTCTATTTGCATTCCCCAGTCCAATCTTTTTCTCTGTTCCTCTTACCCTACTTCTGGCCATGCTAAACCACTAGTCCTTTCTGACATGTCCCATATACAACTATCTTTGTGTGGAAACCTTTGCTCCACTCTACAGGCTGAGCTCAAGTGTCATCTCTAAGCAACCTTTCCTGAATATCTGGGTGGATCTGACCTTCATCTTCTACAGCTGCAATAAGCCCTGCACTTCCTTCTGTTGTGACATTTTTGACATTTAATTGTGATTATGCTCAAGACCTCGAGGTATAAGAGGGCAGACATCTGTTTTTATTAATAATTGTTCCTCCATTGCTAGGGACTTAAGCAAATACTCAATGGAAATTTGAGTAAATGATCTAAAAAGAACATTCAGATTTTTAGCTTTATTTTCAATTTTTTGTCCTTTTCTGATAGGTTCCCTTCACTAGCATATTTTTGTCATACATTCCATCTCAACCTTTCTTTCTGGTTTGTACTTTTCCTTTTAATCTTTTCTTTATAAATTCTTGGTTAATTTAATAGGCAGCTCCAATAACTTCTTTTGGCTTATCTCTCTCCTGTTTTCTTATTCAGGCAGAACTAAGAGGTCTGTTTCATTTATACACCCATATTTCCTCAACTATTTGTACCCTGATTATAAGCTTTTGAACAGTAAAAGGGGACACAATTTCCACATTACCCACATACACAAGCAACATTTGCCAAGCATAAGCTTGTATCCTGTTATATACCTGTAACTTTGCTTTATTTTATTTGGAGAGTTTGGGAGATTCAGAACATGTTCTGACCTGAAATGGGAAGCAAGGACTGTATGCTAATGGAATCATTAACATCTCTCTGTTAGGGCTCTCAAGAATGGGATTCTGACTCAGAAGTGAAATTTAAGGAAAACTGTTATCAGTATGTATTTCTAGAGTATCTGAATAGTCATTATGAAGACAATATAGATCTAGTCCTTGAACTCAGACTGCCTGGTTCACCACTAGTTTGCTTTGCTATTTATTAACCTTATGATCTCCAGCAAGTTATTTTACCTTTACATCCCTCAGTTTCATTATCAGTAAAATGGAGAAAAGGATAAAATTTACTACTCAGTGTTAAGGACTAAGGAAGTAAAATACTTTGAAGGGTATGTGGAAATAGTGACATGCAATACTTTTATCCACTTTGTGAGGATTTCCCTACAAAATACAGAATCAAAACTTTTATTATGCAGTCATATTTTTGGTCAGTGTAATACAACACGTTACAAATTTTCGCATTCCGCATCCTGCCCACAAAAAAATAACTGCATAATAACCAAATCTGACAAGTCGTCTTCAGTCCCTTTCCTCTCCCTAACTTGCTATTTTCTATCTCCCGATTCATCCCAGTTTAGAATTAAACTATTAGAAATAGTGAACGAACAGAGAAAGCCTCGTTTGTTTATTTATATTCCACACAGTCTAATCCAGTTTAATTACTAAGTGATTATCTTGGGCAACCAGGAAGGAAGGAGGAAGGTGGTGCCTGGACAGGGTAGGACCTGGACCAGTGGAAGCCATACCTAGCCCCGCCCAAACAGGCCGGAGCTGCGAGGACCACAAGCAGCTTACAGCGGATCCTGGAGGCCCCAGGTCCAGCGGGCAGCGGCCGGAAGTGCATTCCTCCAGGGGGCGGGGCAAGGTGACTTAAGGAGGAGCCAGGGGCGGGAGGCCAATCGGAAGCGAGCGTTCCTGCGGTCAAGGCGGAAGAGAAGAGGTCTAATTCCGGACGCGGCGGCAGTCGCCGCCATCTGTCACCTTAGCTCCGGCACCAGCAGCAGGTCGCCGCCCCCCTGCTTGTCTCCTCGGCAGAGCCTGGTTCCCGTCCTGCCACCTGTCTCTTCGGCAAAGCCTGCTTCCCGTCCTGTCACCTCTCTGCTCTCGCTGCCTTCTTCCCCCAATGGATCTGGTCGGAGTGGCATCCCCTGAGCCAGGGAGGGCAGCGGCCTGGGGACCCAGCAAGGTAAGTGGTGGTCGTGCTGGCGTACCTGCCTTGATCACCTTGGCTGGTTCTCTCGGAACGCTGGGAGAAGTAACTCAGGAAGTTATAGGGGCGGGACCCCAACGACTTCGAAAAGAGAGGACCGCAGTCGGGCTGCCGGGGTGTGGTGGTGGGAAGAGCCGGCGGACGGCGGCTGGGGCTCCTTCTGGTGGTCTGGGGTCTGTCTTTAGTTCCACACCTTGCTTTCTGGGTCCTGCAGCATACGTTTGAGTATAATTCCCTTTTCAGACCCTAACACTTGGGGGGAAACGAACATGATCTTGTTTTTCACAGGCTAAGTGAGTCAGCCCAATCCATAGAAAGCTGTTTTAGGAAGCTGTTTTCTTAATTTGATAAGTGTGGTCAGTTCGGTGATTTCGTGTTTTGAAGTCGTTTGGAACGGGGGCACACCCTCTCTCGGACGCTAATATCGAAGTGTATACTACATGATGTAAAACGGTTATGAATTTTCATTGTATGCCTAGGCTTTAACGTTTCAATTTTTTTCTGTAGAATACCAAACTTAAACCTTTATTTCACATTTGGTTTCTGATTTTCAGGCTGCTCCTTTGCATGTTACTTTCATTAAATGGGTGAAAAGACATGTGTCACGTTATTGAAGGTTGCTTGAGAGCCAAAAGCACTTCCATGGAGATTTGTGTTTCTCAAATTAAGGTTGTGAAGAAGTCCAGGAATTTGAACTTCATAATTGTCCTTTACATACTAACACAGAACACTTGTTTCACTTAAAAGATTACCTGTTAACCTTATTAACCTTATTGAGCCTTTAGGCTTGTTCTTAACATAAAAGGAGGTAATTAAATTTGATTTTATAAAACCTTTTTTTTTTTTTTTTCCTTTCTTGGCGATACTGGGAATTGAACCCAGTAGTGCTTTACCACTGAGCTGCATCCCCAGCCCTGTTTGTTTTGAGACATCTTGCTAAGTTGCCCAGTCTGATCTTAAATTTGCCATCCTCCAGTATATGCCTCTTGAGTTACAGCCTATGCCATCATGCTGGTTTTTAAAAATTCTTATACAACTTTAGGAAAAATCTAAGACATTCCACTGGTAAATATGATTAGTGGACATAAAAGAACAAAATCAATAGACAGACTAATGTATGTTTACTCTACATGTTAAATTCCTGCAGTTAAATATCCACAAAGGTGGTAAAAATGTCAAATGAGACCAACTCTATTCATAATAGATCCTAACCTCAGAACCAATTTTACTTAACTAAACACTAAGAAAATATTTTATGTCATATTGTCATTTAAGTGTGCATTATCAAAACCACAAAATTCCATTTTCATCATGTAATAAAAAAATAGGCTCCTAGGGTTTATTGATGTTCTATTGGAAAGACAGGGTTTTAACAAAACTTAAAAAGAGGCCAGAAGTATCACTTAACCTTTTCCTTCTCTAAACTTGTAGAAAAACAGTGGATGGAGGAAGCAGGTAGACATTTGAGGAAGACTTTGAAAAAGGGAAGAAAGGTTTAAGGCCAATAATTCTCAAGACTTTTTAATTAGGACCTTTTTATATTCTTAAAAATTGAGCCAGGTGTGGTGGTGCACACCTGTAATCCCAGCTACTTGGGAGACTTAGGCAAGAGGATTGCAAGTTTAAAGCTAGTCTGGGCCACCTAGCTAGACCCTGTGCCAAAATAAAAAGGACTGGGGATGTAGCTGAGTGGTAGAGCACTTGCCTAACATGCTCAAAGCCCTGGATTCAATCCCTAGTATCATTTTTTAAAAAATCAGTTAGGACCCCAAAGAACTTTTGTTTATATTGGTTATATCTATTGGCATTTTTCATGACTGAAAATAAAACTGAGAAATAAATTGTTTAAGTTATTTAAAAGTCACATTAACATAAATAACATTTTTATATTTAGAAAGCCTCCATGCCAGGTGCAATGGCATATGTCTGTAATCCCAGTGGCTCAGGAGACTGAGGCAGGAGGATTGTGAGTTCAAAGCCAGCCTCAGCAAGAGTGAGGTGCTTAGGAACTCTAACCCTGTCTTTAAATAAAATACAAAAGAGGGCTGGGGATGTGGCTCAGTGGTTGAGAACCCCTGAGTTCAATCCCCAGTACCCCCAAAAAATAAAAATAAAAAATAAATAAGTAAACAAAAAACCTCCAAAACAAAATAAAGAGAATATTATTGTTTTATATTTTTAAAAATCTCTTTAACATCTCACTCAGTAGAAGATAGCTGGATTCTCCTCAGTATCTTTTCTACATTCAATCTGTTGTAATATGTTTGAATTGAAGTGTATGAAAAAAATTCATCTTCGCAGGAGTACAATAGAAATACTGAGAACAAATTAAGTTAATCTCTAAACATGCACATTTATATCCTAAACTTGAGGCCTTAGAAAATTTTAGAAAATGCAAGAGTACACAGCACACATATGATATAGACTTGGGAAAACTCTACACATGAAGAATGAGTGTCAAAAGACTAAGGATGTCTTGATACTATTATGAAAATTTTGACTCTGCAGACTCTGAAAGAGAGCCATTTCACCATAGTCCTAGGATGCTGGTTATAAAATGCCACGCTGCTATTATGAACAAAGAAGTTTAGGAGATGTTCCAAGAGGGAAGGATTGGTAAACTAGAAGCAAAAATGAGGAAGTATGTAGCTCTGTTGGAAAGAGAGCTGTGAAAAGTATGTTAGTAGCACTCCTTAAAACTCTCCAGGTCATCAAAAATTAGAAGAGTCTGGAACGTACTACCAAGAGAAGTCTAAAGAGACATAACAACTAAATGTAATGTGCTGTCCCAGGTGGGGAAGTAAGAAAAGGTCATCAGGGAAAGACTAAGGAAATCTGAGTAAAGTGTGGACTTTAGTTAGTAATGTATAAATATTGGTGCATTAATGATGACAAATATATGACACTAACACAGATGTTAATAAACTGGATATGGGATATCTGGGGACTACTGTCTTTGCTAGTTTTCTACAAATTGAAAACTAGTATAAAATGTTCTTTTAAAAAATGGATAGTGATATTGTGTAGATCAGATCACTTGTTCCAGAAACCTTTGTCTTGAGATGTAAGATCACTTTAATATTCTGCCTAGAGTTTAATCTTCTGTCTGTTCGGTTAGAAAAGGGATCTTCCTAGATTGTGTGTTTTGTTTTGTTTACTTCAAGTAAGAGGACTGAATTTTTGTCATGTGTCTGCTTCATGTTTGCCATTTTTGACTTCTTTTTCCATAGTTGTCTTTAGTAAAACATTTTTTAGAAAGTGGGACATGCAACAAGGGGTGCATCCTTAGGAGCTGGAGGGAAAGGGAAATGATTTCTATCTAATCTGCAGCCAGCCAGAGGTGGGAGAATGTGGTAGTGGAGTAGAACACTGGGAAACAGGGGTCAGTGGTGATTTCCCAGAGGAGAGGAGGACAGGATGGGTCTTAGGGTTCTTTAGCAAGGGGGGGGGGGGAAGAAAACTCAAGCAGCTAATTATGGGCTTAGAAATTTCTTAGAAAGTACTGTGGGATTTCTCAGCAGATCTTGATGTTATGGGGGGTTTATGTTGAACAGAACAGTAGGAAATGACTTTAGATAGCTAGGATAGAGCAAGATTGTGAGTTTTGCCTCATTGCCTTGGGTTTATTATTATTACAATTTTAGCATTTAATAATAAAGAGATTTACTGGAGTCACAAGATGATGACAGAGGATTCTCCAGTATGTTATCACCTGGTGCCTGTTGTTTTTTTTTTTTTAGGAGAAGCTTCCAATAAATTTTCCAAAGTCCGCTTAGTGAGATGAGCCACTTGTGCTGTGGGACAGGCCCAAGGAGTTACTCCCTACTCCAAAGCTGTCCCTCACAGAGTTGGAAGATTTTTATGGAGGGCTTTTGATGACTTTTGATTTGATTTCAAGGTGTGGAGTTGGCAGCCTTTCCAAAATCTTTACTTATTTACCTCACCCAAGGAAGTTGCTTCAGACTGAGATGGCCGAGCCAGGTTGGTCAGCAGAGGAATGGGAAGTGTAGCTCTAGAGTGTGAGGCTCTGAGGAGCAAGGTCAGTAGGAGGGGTCTGTTAGGGTGTCCAGGTGTTGTATGTGGTCTCTACATGTTTCTCTTTCCGATCCAGACTCTTAGGAGTAGGGAATTCTGTCTCAAAGTGATAAAATTAACATCTACCATTTTTTGCCTCCTCTGAGAACCTGTCAACTAATGTTTTAATATCTTTGCAGAATTAGTTCACATATGACAGATGACTAGAAGCCTCAGAAGTGGGTGGGCAGGGTGGAGGAAAGCACTTCAGGATAATAGGGAGTCAAAAGTCACCAGACCTTTGCAGCTTATGGACAGCTTGGCAGTTCCATTAACTCAGTACTGTTTCCTTGCAGCACATTGTTCAGTAAGTACTTGAATGCGTCTGTGTGTCCAAAACTCTATGCTGAGCTCTGGAGCTGAGAAGACTCCACCCTGCAAGGAGCTTGTGCTCCCTCATGGCTGATGTATGAACCCTAATTAGCATTGGGTCCTGCAATAGCAGTTGCATAGTGGTATGGGTACACAAAGGCAAGAATCCAACCTTGTCTGGTGACATGAAGACAGTCTTAAAAGAGGAGGTGACATTTAATTGATGTAAATAAAGAAGAAAAACCATGGAGAGAAGAATGAGTGAAGGCATGGAGGGGTGAAATGTGCCATATGTGGTATATAATTAGGATCCATGAGTATTGGGTATGGAAAGATAAGTAGTGAAGAGCATTCTTTGCTGAAGAGAGTGGATTTTATGCTGCAGACAGCCTGTTCGCCTCTCACATTCCAGGGAAAGCCATTAGGAAAGGAGCAACAAAACACTAAGAAATGTAGCCTCTTGGAGTCCTCCCACCTTGGGTCAGGTCTCAGCACTTCCACCTACAGTCTTATCTTCAGTTAGAAAGCCTTTCTGTATCTTAGTTTCCAAATCTTTAAAATGGGAATGATATTGCAACTACTCAGTTGTGGTGTGATTTAAATAATCTGTAACTATGTATTTAGCTAAGCTACTTAAATATGGGGAATATTGAAATGCTACCTTATATGCTACTATTAGTCATTGTCAAATGTGAATGAGAATTCTGAGTTAGAAAATACAGTTATCTGCCTTTTGGAACCTGGACTTTGAACCAAAACCAATTAGTTTTGGTTCAAGCATTTCTAGGTTAAAGAGCAGAAAGAAACCAGCAAATCATGTAGCCAAAAGATTAGGTATGTTCTGTAAATTACAGAGAGCTCCAAATTTTCAGACCACAAAAGACTTATCAGGAAAGTACTCAGTGGCTGATAAACTCTGAGTCACACCAGAACTTCAGGAAACCTCCCTGTTGTCCCCAGTTCAGGTCTTATATAAGTCTGGAACAATTCTGCAATGGCTAATGTAGGTATGTCTTAGGGAACAGGTGCACCTCCTGAATCTCAGGGTGAGACTAGACAAAAACTTGATTCTGATTCACTCAGGCATAAATATAGTTATCATTGTTTTCCACCCCTACATACTCCACCCAAACAGCCGAGCCAAGTTAATTCCTGCACCACAGTGCTGTGAAACCTGAACAAGGGTCAGTTGTCCAGTTGTCTCTCAGAGCCATGCCAAAAGGCTCTTAGACTAGGTAGAGAGCCTGTGCTGACTAACCTTGTTTAAATGATTTTGTGACTAATATACATTCTTTGTATGAAAAATTCCATATTAGACACTCAGTAAAGAAATGAGTTTGAACTTTATCCCAAAGGCAGTGGGAAACAATAAGAGATCTAGGTGAGAAAGGGAACCAATCAAATCTGCAATTTTAGATTTTGTTGGTGTGAAGAATGGAAGCAAGTAAAGTAGGAAGCAAAATTATTAGTTAGGAGTATAGTGAAATAAATTTAGAATTTGTGTTTCAAGAAGGCTGAGACAGCTGGGTGTGGTGGTGCATGCCTGTAATCCCAGCCTCTTAAGAGACTGAGGCAGGAGGAGTGAAAGTTCAAAGCCAGCCTCGGCAACTTAGTGAAGACCTAAGCAACTCAGTGACACTGTGCCCCAAAAAAAAAAAAAAAAAAAAAAAAAAAGGCTGAGACTGTGATGTCATTGAGGAAGGCCAACTGGCTGCCAGCTGCTCAGAAGAGTCTCACAGAGTATTACTTTGTTGTTTATTTATTTTAACAATTATATTGTTTCAGGAGTCTGTCTCTCAACATTCTAAAGTTCAGAAATGTAATTTTTGTGGTTCTTGTTGGTTTTGTTTTAGCAAGATGTCTTGAGAAGGGGCAGACACACTTTATACTTACTGCTTAAATTAGAATGAAGTTTAATTTATAAATGGGCTTTAAATTGTGCTAGTTGGTATGGTCTATTCCTGTGAGAAATTCCAATAATGATTTGGAAAGCCAAATCATAAGCTGAAGGTTGCTCAGTAAGCAAGGAATTGAAACAAGGGGAGGAACTTGAACTTCTTGGCTGTTGGGATGGTACTATAATAGCCTGTTGCTTCCCTCAACCTTGAGAACAGACCAGAAAGTACTTCAGGATGTTTTAGTATACATTTGTCCTTGTTTAAACTGAACTAGAAGATATTTTTACTTCTAAGGTGATTTCTTCAAATACAAATCTTTAATTTTGGGTTGATTTAACTAGTTTAATTCTCAAAAGATAGCCTTATTAATTTATTAACTTAGAAATTGTGATTTTTTTTGTTTTTTGTTTTTTTTTTAATAGTGTCCATGGGCTACCCCTCAAAACACAATATCCTGTTCTTTGGCTGATGTAATGAGTGAACAGTTGGCTAAAGAATTACAGTTAGAAGAAGAAGCTGCTGCTTTTCCTGAAGTTTCGTAAGTAAACTTAACAAAGTATTTTTATCTAGTAGCTTACTATTACAATGTTTTAAGATTTGATTACTGATTGTCATGAGAAGCAGTTAAATACATTTAGGAAATCAATGCAGTAGAAAACACAATATTTGGAGTCTACTGATAATGAATTTTGGTCCTGAGTTGTGCCTGGTTTTCAGTACAGATTCAACAACCCCAAAAGCTTTGTGCACTCAAGACACAAAAGGTTTCAGATTTTGGAGTATTTCAAATATGAATTTTCAGATTAGGGATGCTCAACTGGTAAATCCAATGCAAATATTCCAAAATAGGAAAAATTCCAAAATCTGAAAATTTCTGGCCTAAATGTTTCAGATAAAGGATACCCAGCCTATATTACCTTGGATAAACCACTCTTTCTTTACAGTTTTGTTATTTGTTGTTAATGCAGCAGTTGAATTAGGTGAGGTATAGTTCTGAAGTATTTGTAGTTTATCTTTTCATAAATTTTTCTCTCTCCTTTGACTAGAACACAGAACAAATGCATTCTGGGTCTCAGTTTGAATTTTCTAATAGACCCAATAGCATTCTCTTCTGTCTCTTTTAATCCTAGCTGCTGTTCATAAGTATAGGCCATAGGTCTTCTGAGGTTGCCTGGGCAGGAGAAGGTTTTGGTAGAGTTCTTGTCCGTTTAATATAATTCTAACCCAAAAAGGCATATCCTACTCTCATAATCAGTAGGCCCTGTGTGCACCAGCACATTATATTAGTTTATATCACTTTATCTTGAATAGTGTTGCTGAAGGACCATTTGTTTCTGGAGAAAACATTGACACTTCCAGTGACCTAATGCTGGCTCAGATGCTGCAGATGGAATTTGACAGAGAATATGATGCACAACTTAGGCGTGAAGAGAAAAAATTCAATGGCGATAGCAAAGGTATTATTACCTTATTGTGACAACTCCATTGGGGGGTAGAAAATGCTTATACTCTGCTCTTAAATAAATCTTCAACTCTTTTTGCCTTTTAAGTTTCCATTTCCTTTGAAAATTATCGAAAAGTGCATCCTTTTGAAGACAGTGATAGTTCTGAAGATGAGGTTGATTGGCAGGACACTCGTGACGATCCCTACATACCAGGTATCAAAACTTTGAGTTTCTGAGGGATAGAATAAGAGTATAGAAGACTAGTTTTTCCAATGAATTATTTTAGTTTTCTATTTATTTTTTAATTTCTTTTAATGATTTACTCCATTAGATTCAAATGTCTGTTCAGACATCATTGAATGTAGCAATTTAGTTTTTGCTATTTTCATATACCTGGCTTGTCTTAATTGCCTTTAGCAAAACCAGTTCCTACTCCCAAAAAGGGTTTTATTGGAAAAGGAAAAGATATCACCACCAAACATGATGAAGTGGTCTGTGGGAGAAAGAATACAGCAAGAATGGAAAATGTAAGTTACAGAGAGTACCTATCTCTGAATCAAGAGTTTTGTTTGAATGTTTCAAAAACAGGATTCTTTGTACAATAGCTTAAATTTCTAAAAATCTTTCTTTTTGAAGATGTTAAATGTTTAGATGACAACATAGCAATATCATGCAAACTTAGCCACTTGAGAATATAAAGTATCTCAGAATAAAACCCTATGCTATTTAAAAAATTAAATTGACTTACATTGATTCTAAAGTTAAGAAATAGTTCTTATATAACATTCATTCTTTATATTATATTTTATAAATAGCATCCCTACCCAAGAAATACACAACAGTGGTAACAGGAGTTAGGAATGAAAGGGAGAAATACTTTTGGATACTTGTTTTTCCCCTCCAGTGCTGGGGATTGAAGCCAGGGCATCACACTTCTAGGCAAGCCCCCTACCACCTCCAACCCTGCACTTTCCTAATTTTTTAGCCTGTGCCTGAACTACCCCTGCAAAATCAGAAATAAAATGTAATTTTGAAAATGTAACATTTTACTTCCATAAATATTATAATTAATAGAAAGCATTTAGACCTTAGAACACAAATGCTTTTTAAGTAAATATTAAGTTATATAATTTCTAGAAATATTCCATATCTGATTCAAGAATATCCAGTAAAACTCTCTGAGATAATGGAAGTACGCTATATCTGTGCTTTCCACTATGGTAGCCACCTTTGCTATCGAACACTTCAAATTTGGATGATGCAGCTAAGGAACTGAATTTTAAGTTCAGATTTAATTAGCTCAAATTTAAATATCCAGTTGTGGCTAATGTCTCTAATTGGGCTGTGCAGCTCTACAATACAATTGTCATGGATGGGGTGGGCATAACTTGCTGTGCTACCTCAATCCTCCAATTGATATTGATTTCTTTGATAAGTTTTGGCGTAACCTTCAAATTATAGCACTGCGTTCTTTGGCTGATATTAAAATGAGATTCAAAGCTTGTATTGAAAGACCTTAGTTTTAGATATAATTGGATGGTTTCTGTGCATAGAATAAATGTCTTTCTTTGGACTTAATTTCTTTAGTAGCATTGCTCCTCTTTGTACCAGTGATTTATTTTTCAATGTAGTACCTATGGGTTCTGTTTTTATAGTGTGATCATCTATTGAGTAGGAAATCTGTTCCCAGTAAAGACTAATTTTCTCACTGTTTTTGTTTTGTTTTACTGTTTCCACCTAAAAATATTTAGATGCTAATTCTTCTGTTCTTGTCAGTTTGCACCTGGATTTCAGGTAGGAGATGGAATTGGAATGGACTTAAAACTATCAAACCATGTTTTCAATGCTTTAAAACAACATGCCTACTCGGAAGAACGTCGAAGTGCCCGCCTCCATGAGAAGAAGGAGCATTCCACTGCAGTAAGGATCTTAGATTTTGTTTTTTTGTTGTTTTTTTGTTTTTTTTTCTTTAACAGAAAGATTCATATTAGAAAACTTGATGTTTTGGAGGAAAAACAAAATAAAATTTCATGTTTGATATTTTCCCACAGGATTGGTTTTTCAAATCAAAGATGTAAAATATATAGTCTAAATGGCTTTGCTATTTGATTTTTCAGATTGTGAACTATATAATTTACATTGTATCTGAATGTTCCAGGATTTTTAAAAAAATTATTTCCTGTTGATATATTTGTAACCTATTAGTCTCTAATGAAGTTCTTGATGATAATGCCTACCATCCTGATAATAAACTAATTTTGTGAAATATTTAGAAAAATACTAGGAATATTAGAGACTTTTAAACTGATGATAAAATAAGATTTTGATTAAGCTTAGTATCAGGATTTTTTTAAATTTGCAGTTTACTTTTTTAGATTAAAGACAGATTATGAAAATCACATTTAAATCTCTTTAAAAAGACCCCGGAGGTAGGGGGACCACATAGGGTGGGCCAGACAAGGTCCTGTGTATTTGGTCCTGGCTCAAGGCTAGAAGGAAGGAGACATTGTCTCATGGTCTCCAAAAGTGTCTGTGTGTTGCATAGGTTCTACACAGGAAAGTAGATGGGGTCAGGAATTCCTGGTGGGGGGGCTACAGAAAAGCAGGGGTTTTGGAAGGAGAAGGACTCTCTTTGTACCTTATATGGATAGATACGGTGTTTATACATTCCATGCCTGCTTGTTACCCCATTGCTCATCCTTTGCCACCTTTGTTCATTGCCTCTCACTCCAGGAGCATCTACTGTATATTTGGATCAAATCCTAAACACAATCCTGGGAGTAGGGGAAGGGAGCAGCAGGGGTAGAGTGGTTCTGGTGTTTCCCATGCTTTTAGGGTTTCCTTTTTCTTTTCTTTTCTTTTTTTTTTGTGGGGGTGAGTACTGGGGATTGAACTCAGGGGCACTCGGCCACTGAGCCACATCCCCAGCCCTATTTTGTATTTTATTTAGAGACAGGGTCTCACTGAGTTGCTTAGCACCTCGCTATTGCTGAGGCTGGCTTTGAACTTGTGATCCTCCTGCCTCAGCCTCCTGAGTCACTGGGATTACAGGTGTGCTCCACCACGCCCCGATCAATTTGCTATTTCAAAGAGCATCTTTATCTCTCTTGGGGGACAAAGAGAGGGCACCAAAAGTTCAGGAGAAAGGTACCAGTGGACAGAGAGTCCCAAGCCTGAGTTTGGCACCAGACATTACCAGAGCCACAGGGCCGTGTAGTACCCATGGCTGCCTCTATTCCTGTTCAACTTCAGTGCCCTACCTGGGAGGAAGGAGCAGAGGGAGCAGGCAACAAATAATATGGTGCAGACCCCATGACTAGGCTTCCCTTGGAGAGGCCAAAGGTCTGCTCCTTTGCAGCCTTGGCCCATCTCTTCCCACTAAGTGGGAAGAAAGAACTAGGATGCTGAAAGTGCTCTGAGGAGGACGGTGATGCCCAGGGTCAGGGCAAGTATTCCTGCTGAGGGCTGGTTATGCTGATGTGCTTAAGCTTGAGCACCTGGGAGGGATCTCACACTAGCGCCCACGTTAAACAGAGGAGAGTCGATACCAGCTTCTTCCCAGAGAGTGCAGGTGCAGCAGATGAACTCTTAATCATTGGATACTTCCAGTGTAGGGTGTGGCTGGAGGGGAGCCTGGACTTGTGTTGATTTGCTCCCTTTCTGCCCTTTGTCCTCCACTCCGAAACTTCTCAAAACTCCTTCCAAGCTGCCCACGCTGGGCAATCTCCATTCAGTAGCTCTCTTTTCCTTGGAACTTTGGTGGTTGTGGCTCTGCTGTCAGCCCTAGAAGTCAGTCCCTTTGAGCCCAGCCTTCAAGAAACCCTGATCCTTGAGGATGCCCCTCATAGAAAGTGACTGTGTAGCACAAACTGGGGACTTTAACCAGACCCTTATTAACCTCACAGCCCTATCTGAACTGAAACCCTGCGATCTCCAGGCTCCATACCTCAGATATGAATCCTCTTTGTGTCTGACTTGGAATGGTTCTTTCAGATACTCAATTTCAGAGATACTAGAGTTATATGAATTGTATCTTGACAGCACTCTTTTAAGAGCCCATGTGTATACATCTAAGTAAATAATAAAGTTTTAAAAAGTAAATATATGTTTTGAATGTTAGATATTAGAAATGACTCAAAATGTTTTTTTAAAATTCGTTCTGTTCAGATATGTGTGGCAGTAGAGTGTATTTTGACATATACATACATGGAGTACAACTTAGGATCCCATTCTTGTGGTTGTAGGTGATATAGAGTTTCACTGTTTAGGTGTTCATATATGAACATGGGAAAGTTATGTCTGATTCATTCTACTGTCTTTCCTATTCCTATCTCCCCTCCCTTCCCTTCATTCCACTTTGTTTAATCCAATGAACTTCTGTCTCCCCCGCCTCCTACCACCCATTGAGTGTTAGCATCCACATATCAGAGAGAACATTCAGCCTTTGGTTTTTTGGAACTGGTTCTTTTCACTTAGCATCATATTCTCAAGCTCCAGTCATTTATCCACAAATGCCATAATTTCATTCTTTATGGCTGAGTAATATTCCATTGTGTGTGTGTGTGTGTGTGTGTGTGTGTGTGTATCACATTTTCTTTATCCATTCCTCTGTTGAATGGTACCTAGGTTGGTTCCATAGCTTGGCTGTTGTGAATTGAGCTGTTATAAACATTGATGTGGCTCTGTCACTGTAGTATGTTAATTTTAAGTCCTTTGGGTATAAATCAAGGAGTGGGATAATTGGGTCAAATTGTAGTTCCACTCCAAATTTTCTGTGGAATCTCCCTACTGCTTTTCAGAGTGGTTGGACTAATTCGTAGTCCCACCAGCAGTGTATGAGTGAACTTTTTTCCCCCACATCCTCACCAACATTTATTGTTACTTGCTCTAGATTATTGCCATCAGAAAATGTTTTATAATTAATCATTTTTACTTACAGTATTTTATCTTTCGCAGGAAAAGGCAGTTGATCCTAAGACACGTTTACTTATGTATAAAATGGTCAACTCTGGAATGTTGGAGACCATCACTGGCTGTATTAGCACAGGAAAAGAATCTGTTGTCTTTCATGCGTATGGAGGGAGGTAAATGAACAAAATACGAAATCTCTTCTCCCCTTTGATTTCTACAAAATCAAAGCTAACATTGTTTGGCACGTAGAATTATTTAAAAAGTGTTATTATAGAAAGTCTAGATGATATAAAAGGCATTTATTTTGTACTTAAGAGGTTTCAAATGACTATAGGTCAAATTCCTGTCTTTATTTTCCTTAACTATTTAATTAACTAGTCTCCTTTTCTAGATAACACATATACATGATAATATTTTGAATTATACTATTAAGTTCTAAAAATGAAGATGATAAAAATGAATGTTGAGGCTTGGGAGGCGGTGTGGTATAACTCAGTGAAATTCTTGGGTTTGATCTCTATTAAAAAAAAAAGAGAAGAGTTTAACATTGGAACTTTTGCAAGTTATGTGATCTGAAACAAATTTCTAAGCTTCATTAAAAAATTGTATCTCACCTCATGAGATTTTTGTCAGACTAAATGAGATCATGTTTGATAATATTTGGTATTAATTTTAGTTCAGCATATATGTCCTCCTTTAAACTTTGTTTCCCTCTATAAATTTCAACTGAGGATTCCCTGAATCCAGGCAAATATAATCAAATGGTACAGATTATTTCAAAATGAAAGATTACTTATGGTTTTAGATTAAAATGAAAAGTAGCCTTCATCGCTTTTACCCTGGCCCAATAGCTGTTTCTCCAAAAGTAACCACTAGTAACAGTTTTAAGTCTAATTTTACAGAAATTTGTATGTGTTTGTCCTATACTTTGCTTTTGCAAAAAGAAATTAGATTCTACATTCATGATCTTTTTTTAGCTAATATATTTTAGACCTTTCTATTTTACAAGCTCGTACCACCCCATTTTTAAATGAGTACATTCCATTATGTGAACGTATGAGAATATCCTTGGACATTAGTGTATCTTTGCAACTATGTCCTTACACTAAATTACTAACAATGAAATTGCTGGGGCAAAGACTATATGAATTTTTTTCTTATTTGGTTAAGCAGTGGAAGGCCTCACAGAATGGGGAGTATCTGAATTTGCTCACTGTTTGGGCTATTGTAGCAACTGTGTTTCTTGATTTCTTGCATATGTGGAAAATATAACAGTTACAAAAATTATTTTTCTTGTGTATACCAGTGGTCAGAATCTTGAAATTGTGTTTTAATGGTAAGGCAAATGCAATTTTCCCTATGAGTTAGCCAAATCTGCATTCTGTATGTCAGGAGATATTGCTGGATTGCCCTGTGAGAAGCTTGACTAATTTATTTTGCTGTTGGAACATGAGCTTATTTTTTCCCTTGTCCTCATTAATGTTTAATATTATCAATATTCATATTTTTTTGTCAGTATGAACAATGAAAAGTAAAATCTTGACAGTTTGATGTACATTTATTTAATTATGATTAAGATTATACATTTTTTCAGGTGCCTTATTGGCCATTCAGGGTTTTTGTTTGTTTGTTTTTGTGGGTGTTCAACAGCTTCCTTTTCCTCTGTCCATTTTCTCTTATATTTAATGATACTTTGATATAATGAATGATCACTTTCCTTCTGGTGATATTGGTATCATAATCTGTGTTTCTGTGTTTGTAAGTTAGCAAAACTAGAGAGCATCTAGTTTTGTACAACTGAAAAATGCTTTCAAAAAGCACATATAATGTGCTATATAATAAATTGCCATAAATTTTGCAACTTAAATAACACCCTTCCAGCAGCTCAGGAGACTGAGGCAGGAGGATAGTGAGTTCAAGGTCAGCCTCAGCAACTTAGTGAATCTCTAAGCAACTTAGTGAGACCATATCTTAAAATAAAAAATGAAAAGGGCTGGGAATGTGGCTCAGTGGTAAACCATCCCTGGTACCCCAAAACAACACCACCACCTATTTACTTTCTTATAGTTCCTGCTGACTGGAAGTCCAGGCCTGGCTTGTTGGGTTCTGTACTCAGTTGGGTTCTCTGCTTAGGGTCTCAAAAGGCACAGTCTTAAGTGTTGGCCTGCCTATATTACTTTCTGAAACTTGGAGTTCTCTTCCCTTGGCACTGTTCAGTAGCAGTTAAAGTGAGCAATGGTGGTGATTTGGACTCTGGGTGGTGGTGAAAGTGAAGATATAGGAGACTGCTGTTGGTGTGTGTTCGGAAGGCAGAGTGAACAGTCTGTGCCTCTGGATTGGATGCAGGTGGTCTCTTGGCTAGAGCGTCTAATTGCTTACTGTTTACTGAGGCAAGACCCTAAGGAAGTGTAAGTTAAGGTAGTGATCATCAAGAGTTTTGTTGTGACATGAAAAGTTGAAGATAGCTGCTAGACAGCCAAGTTTTGTCAAATTGACATTGGATAAATGAATCTGAAATTGTAGAGGAACTAAGACTGGGGCTGGAAATGTGGGTATTATACATATAGAGATCTATTTAAAGCCATGGACTATATGAAATTGCCCAGGAGGAGAAGTGGGGTTTCTTAGAATCAATTGGAAGACACTGACCTTTTAAGGCTAAGTGGAGGAGGAGGAGGAGTCAACCAGGAGAATATGGTACAGATGAAGGTTGATGGTTTGATTCCGATTGTTCTCTAGAAATACAGTTCCTTTCTCTTCCAGATTAATATCCCTTCAGATACTTAGAGGTAATTACAACTCTCCACCTCCTCTTATTCCCACTGCCACCACCATGACTCAGGCCCTTTCAGGAGCTTACAGTTGGAGTAGCATCACGAGTCAGCCCCACATTCAGTCTTCCCCCTGCCCTTCATTCCTGATATTCTGGCTGCTTGATCTTCATAACGTGTGTCTTTGAGAGTGCTGTGCTCCAAAGCCTTCAGACTTCCCCACTACCTTTGGAGATATGGCTATGCTCTTCATAGATCTGTCTCCATCCCATCTCTTCAGCTCCATCTTCTTTCACTTCCCCTCTCTAGCCTAGTCTTAACTACAGGGTTCAGTATTCCTCAGATACATCTTGTGGTTTCCACCTCTGCTTTTGCTAATATTGTCAAGTCCTGCCTGTTGTCTTGATTCTGTTTCAGTGCCCCTTGTGCTGTGAAGCCTTGCTGCCCTTTCCAGTCCAAAAAGAGACCTGTCCATTCATGTGCTTCTTTGATTCTCTCCTACCCTCCTTGCATACTTACAGAGCGGGAGCCCTTACACTCACCTTTGTATCTGCTAAGAGTTAAAGTTATTTTTTAAAAATGGTATTTTGTGTTGCTTCTATTGAATTTTGCCCCTAAGCTATCCCAGATAGACTGTAGCCCGTTTTAACATGTGTGTCTTTTCATTGTTTCTGAAGCTTGATTCCCCAGTCATTCAGTGAAGAATATTATGTTATGGACTGTTCAAAAATGACTGACAATTTATTTGAAAGAAAACCAGCCAGGCACAGTGGCATACTCCTGTAGTCCTGGCCTCTTGGGAGACTGAGGATTACTTGAGGCCAGCCTGGGCAACATAGCAAGACCTTGTCTCAAACAAAAACAAAAATCCCAAAATCCAAGGTTTTTTAAGATCTAAAACTTGAAGTCTTTAAAAAATAAATACATAAATAATAGGACTTGACTCTCTCAGAGAAGGTAAATCTACTTTAGTGTTGTAGAATTTTTATTTTGTAGTTGTTTTACTTGTGAACTGGTAACTTGTACTGACCTAACTTCTCTTCTCCCATTTAGCATGGAAGATGAAAAGGAAGATGGTAAAGCTATACCTACAGAATGTGCCATCAAGGTATTTAAAACAACCCTTAATGAATTTAAGAATCGTGACAAATATATTAAAGATGATTTCAGGTTTAAAGATCGCTTCAGTAAACTAAATCCACGTAAGATCATCCGCATGTGGGCAGAAAAAGAAATGCACAATCTCACAAGGTAAAGAAAATCATTGTGCTAGAAGTAATCTTGGGTAATTGTCTTTTAGTGTGAGGACTACTAGCCAGGCGAAAAGGTCCATGCTTTCTCTTAAATTCATTTATAGAAATAATGAAAAGCCTTGAAATTCTAGTGCTTCATTTTTCTTTCCCCAGTGAGGAAAATTTTCCATTTGAGGAAAATGTTCTGTCTAGACATTTTATCACATTTGAATGTTGTCTTTTAAATTGTCTTTCTAAAGAATTAAAATGTTCAGCTTTCTGTTAGGCTTCGTACAAATAATGATTTCCCTTTTTGTTTCAGAAAATGTTGTTTATTACTCTAATTTGTTCATTTGATGGGGTTAGAGTCTTAACCAATCAAATTGATTTTCCTTTCATTTATTAGACATTTCTCAATTTTCTAAGCAGTTTATTTTCTATCAAGGAATTTGTTTTATTCAACCAAGAAGTTGAGTTCCTCATTAATAAATCTTTCCCCATTAATTAAATCTTCCTATTATGTATAGAAAATTTAATTTCAGCTTATTTTCTAAAGATGTTTGGTTTCAAAAGCAATTGTTCATATTTACTAGTCACAGAATTCTTCTACTTACAGTTTTCAAGTCAAATAAATTTCCTAGGTGGTCTTGCTACCCTCTCTGATCCTATTTCTATACAGCTGAGCTCTCCTCCCTGCATTTCTTGTTTTGTTAGCATCTTTGTCTTTTGCGTGAATTCAGGGACCCTTTGTGACGTGGAACTTGCCTGTCTCTCTCGCCTCACCGATTGCGCTTCCCTTTCCTCACAGATCCAGCTGTGTTGAATGATCTGCATTCCCCAAATGGATTGTGCTTTGAATGCTTCCATGCTTTTCCTCATAGTGTCTTAATCTGGTCTTCCTATTCCCCTATCCTTTTAAAAAGTCTGTGTGCTCCCATAGTGCCTGCCACATCGTTGCCAATGCATGTATCATGCTGCCCTCTACTTAACCTCCTCACACAGCTGTTATTTCCACCAGTGTTCCATGTGTTTCCTATAGACAGAGGCTATATCTTAGTATTTTTGTGTTCCCACATCCCCAGGGTAGGACATAGTGCCACCTCATTGTAGGCCTGTGTTAGGTATTTGTTGAATAAATGACATATTTTCTCCTTTTGATCTTTATATTCTTAATCACTTCTTTCTGTGTAGAATGCAGAGAGCGGGAATTCCTTGTCCAACAGTTGTACTGCTCAAGAAACACATTTTAGTTATGTCTTTTATTGGTCGTGATCAAGTTCCAGCCCCTAAATTAAAAGAAGTAAAGCTTAGTAGTGAAGAAATGAAAGAAGCCTACTATCAAACTCTTCATGTAAGTTGTCAGTACTGCTGACCTTTTCTCTCTCTCTCTTTTTTTTTTTTTGGTCCTGGGGATTGAACCCAGGTTCCCTTTACCAATTATATCCTCAGCCCCTTTTATTTTTTATTTTGAGACAGATTCTCACAAATTTACTTAGGGCCTTGCTGAGGCTGGCCTTGAACCTGGAATCTCCTGCCTCAGCCTCCTGAGTTGCTGGGATTACAGGCAAGTTCCATCATAACCAGCTTCGCACACTGACTTTTTAAAACATTTTCTCTAGCCAAGTGGGCTGGTGTAACCCTGTAGTCCCAGCTACTTGGGAAACTGAGGCAGAAGGATCACTTGAACCCAGGAATTGGAGGCCAGCCTGGGCAACATAGGAGCCCCTATATCAAAAGAAAAACAAAATTGCCCTCTGGATTTAAAAAAAAGCTTCTTCAAACAGTATTATTTCAAGGTGATATAAAGAACATACTACAGTTTGTGAAGGAATGTCAATATCAGAGTTATTTTTACATTGATATGTTGGTATCTTGAGTAGCTTTAGAAAACTTGGAGACTCATGGAACAAGAGAAAGCTTCATTGACCATTAGTGATATAGAGCATGAAGCTATTTTTCACAAAACTGCCCTATTTAGTAGGTATAGTGCCTCCTTATTGTGTATGTGTATGCCTTCTTGAGAATTATGACTCTAACAGTGAAGGAGGGACCTATGGATAGGGCTGGGAAAGAAGAGGGAAGTCAGTTTGGTTTCATTGTAAGAAAATGATGATGAAAATTGAAGGTAGTAGGGAGTGCAGGCACATGTCAAAAATCTTGAGGGAGTTAGTCATACTTGGGACATAGTTTGAGGCCTTTTAAGCTTACAAAAATGCTCCTAATACTGGCATAATTCCTCTGTATTTTTTTAATTGAACACTGGTGAAACTTATGGGCATTTTGCATAGTCTTTGCATG
Organism: Glaucomys volans; assembly: GCA_020662805.1. Lineage (NCBI taxonomy): Eukaryota > Metazoa > Chordata > Mammalia > Rodentia > Sciuridae > Glaucomys > Glaucomys volans. The sequence goes on along the minus strand of JAJEJO010003808.1, from coordinate 87,196 downwards.
GAGACATCATGTCATGCAACAGTTAATCTGAATATGAAAGTGTTATTGAAAATAATTTATGAAGTCATAGCTAGAAAGCTGAGCCACCTTTCCCTGCCTCCAGTAAGAAAAGAGTGAAAAGAAAATCAAGCCATTTTTCTGGCTCCTTTGGGAGGTGGGGTGCCTGGGGAAGAAATTAAATTGATGATAAACCTTTGTTATTTAATTGTATTTAGGCTGGTAAACAAATACACTAATGCTGGGCTCTACTATAAGACTAGGAATCACAATCCTTTTTAAATTAAGAATATCTAAGAATATTAAAATTTAAAAGAATATCTCTTTTCTACCATGTTTGGCAGGAAAGTACCTTTTCTGTATATACCCATAGAGGTCTCAGTGGGATATTTATCCTTTTATAAAGGGAAGTAGTTTCCCTCATTGCCCTGGTTAGTGACTGCAGACACAACTGCCATCTAACCTATGTGGGAATCCAAATATGACCTTTGGTCTCTTGATCTTGCTATCCCAATGGCAAGGAAATAGATTGTCACTCACTGATACTCTCCCTTGTCTCACTGTTCCCCCACCCTATCTAAACAACAACAAAAGCCTAGTCCTAGATTACACATAGTAAAGAGGAAATAAATTTTGGGGGCTGGGACTGTAACTCAGTTGTAGATCATTTACCTGGCATGAGCATAGCCCCAGTTTGATCGTTAGCATCACAAGAAAAAAAGGACATAAGTTTTATAACCTTGTTTTGTTTTTCTGGAAGCCATTGGTTGATATACACATTTGAACTGTATGGTAGATTAGAATTAGTTTTCTAAATGTTTGCCTTTCTTCCCCCAGTTGATGCAGCAGTTATATAATGAATGCACACTCGTACATGCTGACCTCAGCGAGTATAACATGCTGTGGCATGCTGGAAAGGTGAGGAGAGCATTGTGTTACTATTCAGATTTAATTACCTATTGTAAATTATTGAATGTGAATACATCAGTGTGTGCTCTATATTTAAATAGGTCTGGTTGATTGATGTCAGTCAGTCGGTAGAACCAACCCATCCCCATGGCCTGGAGTTCTTGTTCCGTGACTGTAGGAATGTTTCACAGGTAGGCATGTAAACCTGTGTGCCTTTTTTCGTAGGTTGTAATAGGTTTAAATATTTTTATTACTCCTCAGAGAAGTAAGAGGACCATATTCTTAGAAATTGAAGGAAAGGATACTGGCTGCCTTCAAGGTATGAATATACAGATTCATTTATCAGATTTCATTTTCAGCAAATTTTGATTCTGTGCTTCACATTTGAGCAAAATTTCCAAGAGAAAAGTTTTGGTTTTGACTTCTAGTATTTAAGCAGTTGAACAGACATTTAATGCGTGCATAGTGCTTAAAAAGAAGCTGGCATACAGTGAATCTGCATGCTTACTGCCATTATTATTGCCATGAAAAGGAGGACAGTCTCCTTGGTAGGACAGTGTGTGATCACTGTCACTGCAAAGCAAAGTAAAAGGTTTAGGGGAGGTAAAGCTCAGTAAGCACAAAATTGAATCACATTTGTTTGCCATTACTAAGGGATATGAGTTGTTAGCAACAGATTTAGATAGGAATGATCTTTCTAAAGGAAAGGATAACTTCATTTTGGAAATGACCTCTGGGTCTGCTTGAAATTTTTAATTCAGGAGATTTAGTGAATGTACTATATCTACACATTCAAACCAGTGCCAAGCAATTTTATGTATACCATTTTTATAACTGAAGAAGATGCAGTGTGACAAACTAAATCTAAGAGATGGAACAAATGCATAGATAGAGGACGAAATCAAATAGACCCAGAGTATAGTTAAAGTGGGAAAAATCAGTTTCTGAAATATAATGGAATTCAGTGGTGTCTTACAAGTGTAGTGTTTAGTTTATAAGAGAACCTTGTTAATAATGTCTTTTACTGATGTTCTCACATTTTCTTACTAGTTTTTCCAAAAAGGAGGAGTAAAGGAAGCCCTTAATGAACGGGAACTCTTCAATGCTGTTTCAGGCTTGAATATCTCAGCAGACAATGAAGCTGATTTCTTAGCCGAGGTAAGTTTTCACCTTGCTGGTGATAGAAAGATGCATTGAGGGGATACCCGAAACTCAGAGCTAATTTTATGCTCTCCTCTTCAAATTGAGACTTTTCTCCTCTCAAGATGTTGTTTTGGTCCTGTTCAGGCCTAAAACTTAGGATAAACATATAGCAAAACACTTCTTCAAGAAGTTCAGTTTAGGGGGCTGCAGATATAGCTCAGTTGGTTGAGTCCTTGCCTAGCATGCACATGGCCTTGGGTTCAATCCCTAGCACCACCACAAAAAAAAAAATCAGTTCAGTTTGGGCTGGGGTTGTAGCTCAGTGGTAGAGCACTTGCCTAGTGCAAGTGAGGCCCTGGGTTCGATTCTCAGTACCACATAAAAATAGATGAATAGAATAAAGGCATTGCGTCTATCTACAACTAAAAAGTATTCTTTTAAAAAAAGTTCATTTTGGTTAAGACGAACAAGTAGCACATTTTTGTTTAGGCCTATTTTCCTTATTTTAAGAGTGAGAATGAGGGCTGGGGTTTGGTTCAGTGGTAGAGCACTTGCCTAGCATGTGTGAGGCACTGGATTCGATTCTCAGCACCACATAAAAAAATAAAGATATCATGTCCATTTACAACTAAAAATATTTTTTTAAAAAAAGTGAGAGTGAGGAAATTGGTGAACATTCTGGGTGATTTAATCAAAAACAAAAACAAAACCCAACAACCCAGTAACACATGGTACCAGCCCTTAATAGAACACCAGAAGTTAGATGTGGTCATCCTAGAAATATTCTTTTATTAAAAATATCAGTCACTGGCCAGGAGCTGTGGTACATACTTGTAATTCCAGCAGCTCAGGAGGCTGAGGCAGGAGGATTGCAAGTTCAAAGCCAGCCTCAGCAATTTAGCAAGGCCCTAAGCAACTCAGCAAGACCCCATCTCAAAATAATAAAAAAATAAGAAAAAGAAAAAAGGAAAAGGGGCTTGAGATATAGCTCATTTGTTAAGCACCCCTGGGTTCAATCTCCAATACAAATACATATTTATATATACATATATATAAAACGTATAAAATATATATATACTACATATATGTAATATATACATATAAAATCAGTCACCAAAGCAAACAAAACTCCCTCTAGAAGATTGATCAGAATCAAATAAAAATTAAAAAGTGAAACAGCTAATTATTCTCAACATTTTACCAAAGCAGAGAATGATACAGAGTCTTCCAGAACTCCCTAGTATGACGTGAATTGGGCCACACTTTGCTGGAGCCTGTGGCCACAAGAGGAGAGAGAAAAAGATGGTAGATTGCAGCATTCTAACATAATATAATAGCTCAGTAAGTAGGTTGTGCACTGAATGTTGAAAATTCCTTTTTCTGTTCCTGAAAATCTTTATAGAGTACGCAATAAGACCTATCAGTAATGACCCTGGTAGTATAGTCAAGTAACTATATGTACCTACAGGGGCACACACACACAGTAATTCTAATTCAAGGCCAGCATCCATAGGAATGACTTAGAGTGAAAATACTGCCTCCATTCAAAGTAGGGTTTCTGCCAAGTAGAAATTTGACAAATGAATTCATTGTATTGGTTTTGTAGATTGAAGCTTTGGAGAAAATGAATGAAGATCACGTTCAGAAGAATGGAAGGAAAGCTGCTTCGTTTTTGAAAGACGATGGAGACCCACCGGTGCTATATGATGAATAGCACCAGCACCCACTGCTTTCTTTGTCAACATAGTGGTGATTGTCAACTGCAGTAGCTCATGAAGTTGTGGGTGACTTGAAATACCAAAACAAGGAGGAGTGAACAATGGTGCTTCTGTGCTTTTCCCCCTTGTAACCCATGTGCCAGATGTGTGGAATTTTTAGCTAAGCATTGAGAGAATAAAATGTCACTACCTCTCATCTTACGAACAAGATAATATAATTCTTTAACAACTATAGATCATCTAGCTGAAGGAGACTGAATTTTACATGACTCATGATATAAAATGTTTTGATGAGAAATTTTAAAACTAGGTAACATTTCTAAATATGGGGAGGAAAGGACAGATGTGTTTACAGGGGAGGTTTTTGTGACAACACCTTTGCTTTATTCACCTTCTTGTTTTGTGTTGCATCTTTCCTTAATTATTTTATAAGCCTACAATTAGCCTTTCTCAATTCTTTTTCCAGATTGTGACCATGATTCTAAAGGAAAATGTCGTCTCCTTAGTGGGTGTTACAAATGGAAATTTGGTTTCAGAATGGCTGATGGGAATAGACATAATGTAGTTTTTATTGATACATCATGAAAATGAACAGAATTCTTTTTCCATGCTTATAGCCAAGAAAAGCATCATAGGTTTCTAAAAGAGAGAAATATATGAGAACTTCTTCATCAACCAAAATTTTAAATTTAATTTTAAACTTTGCTACATTTAGGTTAAATGGTTGGGGTGTAACTAATTCATAGCATGGCTGCTCTACATTTATAATGAAGATTTAAATTATTTGGATGGACAGAATGTAAGACTTAACCATGCTTGGTATATTTTAATGAAATCAGTGAAACAAAGTTCAGATCACATTTCACTAAAACTATATACTTATTGATTATTTTTTAGAGAAATAACTAGAGATATTAAATCAAAGGATGATAAATATGTATAAAGTAAGTCAGATACCAAATTAACCAACTAATTTGAACTGCCTGGTCTCACTTTTAATAGTTTTTAGCAATGGCTAGACAAATGCCGTTTTTGCTTTAGGGAAAAAAAAAAAAAAAAGCAAGCACTGTACTGAAAAAGTACAGTGGCTTTGTTAGGATTGAAGTTTATTAACTATGACATAATCATTCCTCCAATTACTGAAGTCAGACTGGAACCAGTAAAGATCCAAACTTTCTGTCTGGTAGTAGAAAGTAAAAATCTAGACATTATTTACATTTGAAAGCTTCTCTTTTAACATTATTTTAAAATGCCAAATATGTTCTTTCTAGAAAAATATTTATTTTTGTTTCTGTTATATAGCTTTTAATTGCATTTCAGAGAAGTGTGATATGGGATAGACTCATATTTCTGAAATGTTTACTACTCTGAAACAAAGATTTAGATCACTGGCAATTATTGGCTTCACAGAAAATCAGAGAACTAATTTTTAAAACAATCATTTAAAACTTTGTTTTCTGACATAACTGTTTGACAAAAAGCAGCAAACCATTGCTTGGAGTGTGCTGTGAACATGCCTTTTAAGAAATTAAAAATGCAGAGATCATTTTAGAATTGTTTTTTTGTGTGTGGTTTCTTCCTGTTCCTTATATTAACTAACATCCTGGCACCATGTTACCATTTTTATATATGGTTAAGGAATACCATTTTAAGCACAAAAAAAAAATTCCCCCCTACTCATATTTGAATTTCACTCTCAAATGGTCTGCATCATATTACAAATAGGATTTTCCCCCTCTTATAGGTCAGAAAGTAAATTTTTCACATAGTGGAAAATGTTGGTTTTACTAAAGGATTCAATGAAAAAAAAAAAAAAGAAAATTCACACACGTAGATATATATAAAAATGGAAATAGGGATATTTTACCTCACCATAATGGAAGTGGATCATAGATAGGTAAAAGTTATCAACATAAGGATGACTGGAAAGAATTTTTATTTCAATAAAATAATTTATTGTCAGTTTCCTTTATATTTAAAAAAATATTTTTCTGCTCACTAAAAGTAAGGCAAGTTGACTTGAATTTAAATATTATAGAAATTTAGAAATGTTAAAATTCCTCGATTTCTAAAATCCACTGTTTATAGTTTGGCATATATCCCTGCCAATTTATTTTTTACCCTCAGCATGTTATTTTCTCTTTATAAAAATTCTTCAAACAAAAAGTGGGATGAAGCTGATGGGGAAATGTTGAACAGTGTGGACACCCTTAGGAGGATGGAGGAGACAGAGGCCCTGAGATGTGGTCAGGGGGTGCATTTCCTACTGTTCACTCAAGCTCTGGCCATCACAAGAGATTGTTTTCTACACCTTTAGAAATTCCAAGCTCCTTTTCAGCATTTTAGAAGTAGGGGGAAAAGCTTGTTTGATTATATTTTCAATCCTTGATACTTAAGTTTATGAAAATATGTTGTTTTCCTTTAGAATTTTGTAGGAATTTCATAAAAGGTCAGTTTTCTAAGTTTATACTTGGTCACATCCATTTATTAGTTGGAAAATCTCTAATTTTTATTCTTGATTTTTAATTTGTTTCCAATTCAAAAATAATAAAAGGTGTTTTGGGGGTTTTTTGTTTTGTTTTTTACCAGGGATTGAGCCCAGGAATGCTGAACCACTGAGCCACATCCCAAACCCTTTTTATTTTGTATTTTGAGACAGGTCTGGCTAAGTTGCTGAGACTGGCTTTGAACTTATGATTCTCCTGCTTCCACCTCCCAAGCCACTGGGATTATAGGTGTGCGCCTGGCAAAAGATTACATTTGGGAACAGCATGACTTTCACTGTCTAGACTTTAGAACTTTCTCAAACATAGCTAGATTTTGAGAGTTAAGATCAAATATAGGGGGCTGGGGTACAGTAGTAGAGCAAACATTTGCCTTGCATGTGTGATGCCCTGGGTTTGATCCCCAGCATTATGGAAAAAAGACCAAATATAGTAGATAAGAAAGCAAATGGAAGGGGAAAGGAGGGCATTATAGAATAAACGTGTGAGCAACTACTTATAGCTCTATGAACTTTCAGAATTTTTATCTTTCTAACTGGCTGCAGTGGTACATACCTGTAATCTCAGTGGCTCGAGAGGCTGAGGAAGGAGGATCACAAGTTCAAAGCCAGCCTCAGCAACTTAGGCTCTAAGCAACTTAATGGACCCTGTCCCAAAATAAAAAGGGCTGGCAATGTGGCTCAGAGATTAAATGCCCCTGGGTTAAAAAAAAAAACCTTTTTTTTATCTTTTTAATGCTTTTTGGTAAGGAAAGAACACATACTCAAATAGAATTCTTGACACAAAATCATAAGGATAAATAGTGTTTGAGTAAAGCCTCCAATGAGCCAATATTTATGAAAAATGTGGAAAACATCAAAAAGGATTTTTAAAGTTAAATCTGAAGTTAGAAGTCCAATGCTTGAAGTATTTGGTATTTTATTAAATAACAAAATAGGATTCATCTATTTAATCGTTTTGAAGTATATCATATTTATGAAAACCTAAAACATAAATTGGACCTAGGAAATTGGAGCCTGCAGTAGCCTGAATGTGTCTTCCACAAATGCATTTGTTGAAGCTCTGACTCCTAAGGGGACTGTATTTGGAGGGAGTTAAACCCTTATATTCTGAGTTGGACAGTAGTAAATTGTGCAAGGGTGACGAGGCAAGGGGGGTTAGAGTGGTTATAGTGAAGAAGTGACTAGCATTATGTTAATTTAACGAGGTGGGCTTGTACAGATTCTTCAGCTTTGATGCTTCATCTCTGGGTAGGAGAATGTCTTTCTCTATGTAGAGGGTGGCACCTTCCATGTGGAAGGTCAGAGGTGTCCTTCCTATATCTGCCATTGTTTTTAAGTTTTTTTATTTTTTTAACAACATGTGAGGGTGGCATGTCTTGGGCTGGCACTTCTGCACCCCTTCACATGACTGTTGGCCCCTGGCCTGAATTTCTTCCTGACTGTTGGCAGGAGGCTTCAGTCCTTAAGGGAGCAGCCTCTCCTCTCCAAGAGTCCTGCTTGAGTGCCCTTGCCACATAGCAGCTGGTTTCCCCAAAAGCCATCATCCATCCAAGAAACAGTAAGGTAGGAGTCAGTGTCATCACCTCTCATCAGAAGTTGTACTGTCATTTGTATAATATCCTTCTGGTATACAGGTCAGCCCTGTTCACCATAGGAGGGGGCCACCAAGGACACCAGTACCAGGAGGCAGAAATCACTGAGGGCCATAATAGATGCTGTCTACCTCTGTATCCACAATTCTACAGGCATCACCTCATCGACTCCTTCCCTCTCCCTTGATTTATGATTTTTTATAGAATTTACTCCTATTTAATACATTCTAATCAATTCTGTTTCCACCCACCACATATTAAGCCTCATGAGAGCAGGAATTTTTGTCTGCTTTATTTGTTTGCTATATCCCAAGCATTACAATGCTGCCTGGCACATTTGAGTAGAAGCTCCAATATATTTTGAATATATGAAAGGTTTGTCTAATAACTACCCACAAAGGAAATAGGCTCTGTGGGAGGACATGAGCTCCTTATTATCTGAGTTGTTAATACAGAGGTCGGATGACTTCATGGTGGGTTTATTATAGAAGGGCATAAAGTGGTTGGTTGGATGGGTTAATTTTTGTGAACCTTTCCATACTTTAGTTACCCTTGTAGCAACAACATCTGTCCTCATAGGGTCCCACTACCTGAGTCCAAGAACTGAAGCAACATAGGTTAGATTAACAGAAGAAAAGCATACAAATTATTTAGTACAGATTTTACATAGCACTGGAGTCCTTGTAAGGAAATGAAGGCCCAAAGAAGCAGTTAGTCAGTTACTCATACTGAATTGGACGAAGAATAGTCACAAAGAAGTAATTAAATTATGTGGGAAGGCTTAAAAGATGAATTAATTTTTTTAAAAAGGTGTCCCCCACACACAAGGTTTATGCATTATTCTTTTGGTCTTGATTTCTCATCTTTGAGGATAAAGATACTTCTAGTATAGTCAGCAGTTTTCATGTGGGAATTTCATCTGCATTTAAGAAACAGCATGAGGGTCAGTTATCTTCTTGGACTTGTTTTTCAAATGTCCTTGATTTAAATAGTCAATATGCAGGAATGGCATTTTTTTTTTTTTTTTTTTTGTACTAGGAATTGAACCCAGGGGCACTCCACCACTGAGCCACATCCCCAGTCCATTTTGTATTTTATTTAGAGACAGGGTCTCACTGAGTTGCTTAGGGCCTTGCTAAGTTGCTGAGGCTGGCTTTGAACTTGCTCTCCTCCTGACTCAGCCTCCCAAGTGCTGGGATTACAGGCATGCGCCACTGCACCGGCTCAGAATGGCATATTTTTAACTCCTTAAATCTATACTTAATTTTTTTCTGTATGGGAGGATAATATAGGTTCACTTCTAAAATTAAACAAAGTCAAACCATAAAGAAAAAAGAAAACATCACCCAGCATTGTAGACAACTACTCTGTACATTATTCCTGAATCTTTATATATACATATAAATACATAAACAAACCTGCATTCAAGCAAAATATTTATGAAATTAAAAATGTGATATGTAGTAAGTTTTGCTAGTAAATATAGGTCTATACTTTTAAAAACAGCTCCTTATAGAATAAAACTTATTAATGCACATTTTAAAACCAAAAGGAATTTAGAAAGTTCAAAGAAAGTGAAAAAGTTTCCCAAACATCTGCCCAACAGTGAGTCACTACAGATTTTGGTACACAGTCCTTGAGACATCTGTCAAATAGTCTAACAAAGAATAAAAAGCAAAAATAAAAACAAGCAAAACTCAGCCAGGAAATCCTACTGGTTGGCTTTGAGTTTTAGAGTCAGAAGCACATTCTGGGCCAGTTGGGATGAAAACAAGCATGTACAGTTGCTTATCTTACACACCAGGAGGTACAGAGCTCTGGCAAACACAGGGCCAGAGTAAAATAAGGAAGAGGAAAAAAACAAACTAGTGAACCCTCTGCTGATTCATTCACCCGCAGCAAGCAGAAGTCAGGGCAGGCAGTAGACATTATTCCCATCTAGGGCTGAACTGCCAGGGAGCTGCACTTGGTTCTGCCTCGGCCTCATTAAGAACACTGTCTCCTACGTAGATGCCCCACCAGCCCACCACCCAAGGCCCCCACAGAAAGCCTGGAATTTGCCAGGACTTCTCAGCAGGCTTTGAAACCCAATTTTTACCACCCCAGCCCTGAATGTACCTAAAACTACTGTTTTTGTTTGGGTAATTGAGATTGAATCCAGGGGCACTTTAACACTGAGCTACATCCCCAGATCTTTCTCTTTTTTATTTTGAGACTGGTTCTTGCTAAGTTGCTCAGGGCCTCACTGAATTGTGAGACTGACCTGAAACTTGTGATCCTCTTGCCTCAGCCTCCTGAGTGGCTGGGATTAAGGCTTATGCCCACCCTGCCCAGCTCTAAAACAATGTTTTGTTCTACCCTCAACCTCTAGTCATTGCTCTCAGAGCAGCACATTCATTTGAAGCAAGTAGCAGCAAATGTCAGAAGGTCCTTTCTCTAGGATCCTGGCTACTCAGATTCTGACTGCCTTGGAAGCTCTCCAGTGCTTCACAAAAGGTAGCAGAACTATTCAAGATAAAGGTAAGATCCTAATTAACTTCATAATTATTAATCCACATTTACTGTTCTCATGTTCCAGATGAACTATTGCAGAAAACTATTGCAAAATCATGAGAAAACTTTCCATTTTAATAGTTACTTGTTTTTTTTTAGCAAGTGATAGAGAATTTTGACCTTGACACTTGAGACATTTTCTTTCAAATGGCCAAGTTTAGTGACCAAAGATTATTTATTCTTCTATGGACTCATTCCATGTGGTTCTATAATGAATATTCATAATATTGTTTAAAATAGCAATAGTTTTGTTTTTTTTCCTCCTTTAGTACTGGAGATTGAACACGGGGACACTCTACCATGAGTTTCGTTGCCAAGGCTGGTCTCAAACTTGTGATCCTGCTGCCTCAGCCTGCCCAGCAGCTAGGATTACAGCCTTCTGACACCATACCCTGCAGCAATCAGATCTTAAATACTATGTCTTTTTTTGTTGGGGGGGAGTACCGGGAATTGAACTCAGGGGCCCTCAACCACTGAGTCACATCCCACCCTATTTTGTATTTTATTTGGGTGTCAAGAAGTTGCTGAGGCTGCATTTGAACTCATGATCCTCCTGCCTCAACCTCCTGAGCCACTAGAATTGTAGGGTTGTGCCACCACACCTGGCTTAAATACTATTTCTAACTTCAAATTTTAGGGTTGATTTGTAGACAAGGCATTGAATTTATATTTATTATAGCTTAACAATGTGTATTAGCTAGGGTTATCCAGTAAAACAGAACCACTAGGATAATACACACATACAAAGTCATGTGCCACATAATGACATTTCTGTCAATAATGAACCTCATGCATATGCAACGGTGGTCCCATAAGATGACATTGCCTAATGATGTCATAGTTGCCTTAGTTTGTGTAAACATACACCCTGATGTTTACACAATGATGAAATTGCCTAATGATGCATTTATCAGAACATATTCCCATTGTCAAGTGACAATATATAAGGAATTGGCTCATGTAATTATGGAAGCTGACATGTTCCAGTATCTGCAGAATGAGTTGGCAAGTTGGAGACTCAGGTTTAGTTTCAGTTCAAGTGGAAAGGCCCGAGAACCAGGAGAGCCAATGATGTAGTTCCAGTACAAAGTCCTGAGACCTAAGGAGAGCTAAAAATTTCAGTTTGAGTCTAAAAACAGGGAAAAACTGATGTCTGGAGTCAAAGGCCATCAGGCAGGAAAATTCTCTCTTTTTCAGGGGATGGTCACCCTTTTTGTTCTGTTCAGGATCTTCAATAGATTAGATGAAGCCCACCAACATTAGTGAAGGCTATCTGCTTTGCTCAATCTACTGATTTAAATGTTAACCTCATCTGAAAAACACCCTTAGAAACCTAGAACAGTGTTTGACTACATGTCTGGGTACCCCATGGCTCAGTGAAAGGATACATAAAATTGACCATTATACAATGTAAAAGCAAGTTGGGAGGAGGGAAGAAGAAAGAGAAAATGGAAAACGGGTGTAAGTACACTCATTTTCCCCATTTGATAGAGTGAAAAGTCACTATAACTTCCTAATACTGATGGATAAACAGTGGAGTGGCGGCCGGGCGCGGTGGCGCACACCAGTAACCCCAGCACTTGGGAGGCTGAGGCAGGAGGATGGCGACTTCAAAGCCAGCCTCAGCAACTCAGTGAGACCCTGAGCAAGGCCCTAAGCAACTCAGTGAGACCCTGTCTCTAAATAAAATACAAAATAGGGCTGGGGATGTGGCTCAGTGCTGGAGTGCCCCTGGGTTCAATTCCCAGTACCAAAAAAAAAAAAAAAAAAGGAAAGGAAGAAAATGAAGGTCAAACTATAGTATATTAGGTAACTTTTTCATTGCTCTCACTAAAGTACCTGACAGGAACAACTTAGAGGAGGGAGTTTATTTTGAGCTCATGGTTTCAGAGGTTTAAATCCAAGATTGGTTGACTCCATTTTTCTGGGCCCAAGGTAAGGCAAAACATCATGGCGGAAGGGTGTGTGGAGGAGTGCTGCTCTGTTCATGGCTCAGCAGGCATCAGAGGAAGAGGAAGGGGGCACAGGAAAAATGCAGCCTTCCAGGACACATCCCTAGTGACCCACCTTCTCCAGCCATGCCCTACCTGCCTACACTAACCACCAGTCAATCCATTCAAACTGGATGGACTGATCGGGTTACAGCTTTCATAATCTAATCATTTCACCTCTAAATATTCCTGCTATTCCAGCATTAACACAGGAATTTTGGAGGACACTTCATATGCAAACCACAAAATTATGCAAGTGAATACTGGAAGAACTAAAAATACAACTAGCAGAAATCAGAAATTTAGGAGGAAAAGAGATGAGAGATAGATCCATGTGCTAAATTCCTCATTTTTTATAGCAGGTAACAACAGATACTCTGTGAAACTGATAAAACAATACATATGCAAGAGTCATGCTATGACTGATCCCGCCAGTTATCAGTGATGAGTTCTGCTTCCTGAAATATTGAAGTTGGAACATTAGAGAAGCAAGCATAGAAAGCAAGTTTTATTTAAAAAATAGTAACACAGACTTTGCCTGGGAGGGAGGAGGGGGCCATAGCTGGTATCCTGGTATTCCAAGAAGTGGGAGCATCCTGCCCTTTTTATATCTTTCAGGTTTTCTTTTTTCTCCTATCTTCTTCCCCCTAATCTTTCTCCTCCTTTGCAATCCAATCTGCTTACCTATCTACACTGACTGCCTGTTTTTGATTCTTGTTTCATGACCATTAGAGCTAAAATGAGAAATGGATAACAGTGGCTTCTTCTGGGTTGTGGCACTGAGGATTTGAGGGAAAGACGGGAAAAGGGACTTGTCCATTTACTCTCTTTCTGTACTATTGGAATTGTTTTAACCCATATGTATTTCTATAATTACAACATGGCATCATTTTATTTTATGTTACTTTTAACACTTTGGATTTTGACAATTAGTTGGTTTGGGGAACCATGAAGCTAGATAGTCTCTGAAAATATCTTAGAACTCAAACTCTCCCATGAGCTTTTACCCTGGCAGAGTTCACAGGTCAGAGCAAGATACCTACAGGTCTTTCAGTGGGTTTAAATGTGAAAAAAAAAGCTTTTAGGAAATGTCTTCAGTGATCTTCCAAAACAACTACAGGCAACTAAAAGAACAATGCTTTAAGATTGCCTCATTTTTAAAATGCAACTTTTTATTACTAGTAAAAGTAAGTTTTAAATAAACATTTGGATGACTCATTTATAATATGAATTTTTGCCTCTGAAAATCAAATCAGGATCTAAGAATAGCATGTCAGCAATGAAAAGAAACCAAAACAGGTTAATCTTCACATCCTTCAATTTGATGTTTAAAGAAACACCAGAAACATTATACATAAAGAACCGAAATCTGCCTAAGTCGCAAAGAAAATCCAAAGAGATAAACTTCTGAGAACAGAAGTAATTGGCAGGCCAGGTGGGCACACAATACAAAGGACATTCGCACCTAATTCATATTCTGGCCTGTCACTTATGGTGATTTCCACAATGATATTAGGCTGTTAAAAATTTGAGTCCTGGTAACATTTGGAACCTCAAAATTCCAGAAATGACTTCTGATCCAGTTTTTTAATTGGTTCTTTTTAATTATACATGACAGTAGAACCCATTTTGATATAATTATACAGGAGGGAATATATCTTTTTTTCCCCCAATGTAGATTCACACGATTCATATAATCTTACATATACATAGGGTAATACTGTCTGTTGGACTTCTGATCATTTTTAAGGATGATTTTCAGAGTTTTGAAGTTGGTCAAAGAAATTATAACTTTATAAATCTAGGAAGAATAAGGAATCCTATATGGGCATGAGGCAAATAAACAAATGGTTTTTAATGCAAAAAAAAAAATGTTTGCAACAGATAGAGACCATTCAGAGGGGCAATGACTTTCTTCTGGATCTTTGGGATTCTCTGCAGCCAGCAGTGGCTTCCCAGGGGCTTAGCATCTCCTTGATCCACTACCACTGTCAAGAGCACTGTGCCAGGCCTCTCACCCTGGCAGTATGTTATTTGCTCAGACTGCTATGACAAAGTACCACAGCCTGGGTGACTTGAACAACATTTATTTTCTCACAGTTTTGGAGGTTGGAGTCCAACATCAAGAAGCCAGCAGGGCTGATTTCTTCTGAGGCGTCTTGCTGTCTTCACATGGGCTGCCTGGCAGCCTGTGTTTTATGCCCTAATCTCTTTTTATAAAAACACCAGTCATATTGCATTAGGGTCTGCCCTAAAGACCTCATTTTACCTTAATTGTCTCTTTGAAGACCCTGTATCCAAATACAAAAGTATCCTGAGACACTGGGAGTTAAGACTTAAATGTATGAATTTGGGGGAGGCAGTTTAGCCCATGACATTCAAACAGATCATGATGATGCTTGTAGCCCCAAGACAAGCTGCACACAAATCAAGTCTGGCTCTTAGTCAGGACCCTCCAATCCTGCCAAAATCAACTGAACCTAATTCTCTGGAAGACGAATGAGACCAGTGATGAAAGGAGGCGGTAGTTTTTTTGTTTTTTTTTTTTCTGGGTTAAGTGTGATGTGCACGCGCGCGCGCACACACACACGCACACGCACACAGAGCCTTGTTCCCCCTGAGCTCAACAGAGATTGCCATGGGGGTCATGTTCAAACTATGCTCTTAGGCAAAGTCCAATAAGTTCTCCTATAAGCCTCTTGTCTCCAAATTTCTACCCTCGACTGATGGCCTGTCCTTGGGCACCAGGGCTGAACAAGGGTACAAGGGAAATGTGACCAAGCTGCTCACTATCTGCTGTGAAAGAGAGGCAGGTGTGATAGCTGGTGAGGGATGTGTTTCAAGGAAGTTATTTGTGTTGGTTTTCAGTTGAACTTTTATTTTGTGTTTAAGAGAAAAGAGATGAGCAAATTGAAAGGACATTTCTAGAAGTCAGGACTTGGGGAGAAGGGAAAGAACAAGAGAGAAGGGATAATCCATATTGTTCGGTTCCTGAGAAGATGATGGATTCCAAAAAGTGCTGTGTGGCTTTAGCCTCAGGTGGGACAGATTGTTTTTCTTCCATAGCAGGGGGGTCAGGAGAGTGAGTGGGCAGCAGTGGTGGTCTTTGCAATTGGTGCGAAACTCTGTCTCCATGTGATGGCTGAAAGTTCTCCAAAAATAGAGGCAAGGTAAGGCTTGGAATTTCCTTACAAAGAATGAAGGGGAGAGTTTATGAAGAGGAGAGCCAGTCCGAGGGAGAACCCATCTGAGTTTCTATCAGGAGTCTTCCACCCTATTGTGTGCCCCCTCCAGCAGTGTTATGGAGAAGACAGGTGGTAGAGTTCATCTAGGGCAGAGGCTCTGCCAGACAAGTGTGGCAAGGACAGAGGAGCAAGGACATTAAGAGTAATAGCAGAGATAGTATTGGAATGGAGCAAATGGAATCGAAGCTGATGAGGAGGGAAGGGAGGAAAGGAGAGGGCGGACAGACTGGAACAGAGGAGATAGGGCAATGGACTGAGGGTGCAGATGGTGTTGAAGGAATGTCACTGGGAGAAGCTGAATATGCCTGCTGGAGGGATGGCAAGGTGTCACTGCAGAGAAGGGTACCGAGTTAATGATTTTTCAACCTGCAGCATGTGGTCTGGTTGGGTGAGGTTGAGGTCCAGGGGCAGAGTCTTGTAATTCCTGTCCTGTCACTTCTCTGGTAAGTTTCAGACACATAGATCCATCTGTCTAGTTGTCATTTCTCTCAGATTTACATGTTCAAAGTGGAACTCTTCATCTGCCCTACTTCCCTGCCAAACTTCCAACTCCTAGATCTTAGAGAATGCTGCCCAAATCCATTTCTCAGTTAAGAATTGAAATCTGGGGTCATCCATGAACGCTCTCTTCATCTTTCCTCTATCTCCTCTTCTATTTCCTGAATGAGGAGCTTGCCCCCCAGCTCCTGTCCCAGTCAAAACCATTCATAAGTGACTCTCTGGAAGACAGAACTACCGTATGAGTCAATAATTTCACTTCTGGGTATATCCCCAAAGAAATAAAACCAAAGATATTTGCACATCCTAG
Organism: Glaucomys volans; assembly: GCA_020662805.1. Taxonomy (NCBI): domain Eukaryota; kingdom Metazoa; phylum Chordata; class Mammalia; order Rodentia; family Sciuridae; genus Glaucomys; species Glaucomys volans. Next base: position 70,734 of record JAJEJO010003808.1, on the reverse strand, counting down.
TTCATAACTTTATTCACAATAGGCAAGAGATGGAAGTAACCCAATGTGCATCTGCAGATAAATAAATGTATAAAGCAAACGGGATGTATAAACACAATAGAATATTATTAAGCCTTTGAAAAGAAGGAAATCCTAGGTTGGGGGTGTAACTCAAGCATACAGTGCTTGCCTGGCATGGGAGGCCCTGGGTTCATTCCCTAGTACGAAAAAAAACAAAAAAACAAAAAACAAAAAAAACAAAACAAAAAAAACAAAAAGAGAAAGAGAAAGGAAATGCTACATTATAGAAATATGGATGGACCTGGTGGACATTGTACTAAGTAAAAAGAGCCAGACACAAAAGGACAAATACTGCAAAATTCCACTTAAACGAGGTACCTAAAGCAGTCAAATTCAGAGACAATAGGGTTGGGAGAAGGGAGAAAAGGGGAGTTGCTCAATGGGTCGAATTTCGGATTTGCAAGATGAAAAAGTTTTGGAAATCTGTTTCACAATATTGTGACTACGCTTAACACTACTGAACTGTATGCTTTAAAAGGGATAAGATAGTGAAGTTTATGTTATGTGTTTGTTCACCATATAAAAAAAGGCTTGCTGGACCTGTGATCTAAATTAGATTGCATCCCTGCTACAAGCTCACAGCCAGCCTCGCGGATCATCTCTTAGTGAAATCTTTCAGAGGCCGGAACCCTGGCACAGGCTGCGCACAGTAAATCCCCGGGAAAGCCTTTCTTACACCTGAGGCAGCTGATCTGAGGTCACTCAGCCCTGAGGGTAAACCTACGGGTCTTGGGACCGCCCTCCCGTCAGGAAAGGGGAGGAGCCCCTCACGCCGGGCTGGGCGGGGTTACGGTCGCTGGGCCCCACCTCTGGACGTGGTCGGTTTAAGTGCGGAGGCCGCGGTCACGTGGTGGGAGTGGTGGGGGCGTGGCACCAGGAAGCGGCGTCCCTGCCGGCCGGGATCGCTGCGGTCTCTGCCCGGGCCTGGCTTCCCTGGTCCCACGCGCCCCGCCACGGTGCCGCTCGCCCGGCTCCACGCTGGCGACCGTCTCGGGATCCCCAGCCGCCTCGGTGGCGCCCGCCATGGGCGAGGAAGACTACTACTTGGAGCTGTGTGAGCGACCAGTGCAGTTCGAGAAGGCGAACCCGGTCAACTGCGTCTTCTTCGATGAGGCCAACAAGCAGGTCCGGGCGGCCGGAGCCCTCCTCCCCCGCGCGGCCGGCTACCGGGTGCCGCCCGCTCTGCCGGTGCCGTGGGGTTGTCGGCGTGCGGAACCCGGGAGCCGTGGACCAGGCCCGAGCCTCCCCCACGGTCCCCGTGCCGCACCGGCGCCGGTCCTTTCCAGTGGGTGGGCGGAGGACCGGCGCCACCACGCTGGGCTGCCAGGTGTCGAGCAGCGGACCACAGGAATGGACCTGTAGCCACCGCCGCGGCCCAGTGGCTCCTTGGCCAGTGTTGTCAGCTATTGCACGCCAGTCCTTTCCAGCCACCTTTTGTTTTATTGTTATACTTGCAATCAAGGACTCAGACATAGAGATTTTTATTTTTCCCCGAAATTCTATAAAGAGAGCAAAGGCAGTGTATATTTAAGTGCATCAGCGGAGCCAATGCACGACCTGGCTTAAGAGTTGGAACCTCAGGGAGCCGACTTGGTCTTGCACAGTGGGAAACACTGGGAATGGGAGTCTTTTTGGTGTGTCTGCCTGCCTGCCTGCCTGTCTATCTCTCTCTCTCTCTGACAATGCCATCTGTAATCACCAAGGTCTATAGTCCTTTGTTTCTTAAAATTCGTGTGACCAAACAAGCCTCTGTACCTTAGTATGCTCCCTGTTAGTTTAATTTAACTAAGGATGGGGTGTAGCAGCGTAATCATTGGTAAGTTGGTATTATGAGTCTAGATCCTTTCAAAGTTCAGATCGTTAACATCATTTCTTTTCCCTCTCAGGTTTTTGCTGTTCGATCAGGTGGAGCTACTGGGGTGGTAGTTAAAGGCCCAGATGATAGGAATCCCATCTCATTTAGGTAACAGTATTGATATTTTCTGAATAATTTCCACGTGTAAACAAAGTGATGTTTATTTGATTTTATCTTTGCATTCCCTAAGGGGTCTGGAGTGTGTGGAGGTGGATGGGAGAGGGAAATAGACACCTGTGAGCAATGTTGGTGGCATATATTAGATCTGTCAGAATGAAGTATGTGCAGCCCTTGATGTGGGAACCAAATACTCCAAAAGTAATGCACCTAGTTCCTCAAGTCAGTGCATTGATGCAATCATTTCCGGTTTGTTGGGGGTAGCACAGGGGCTTCATTACTGTATTTAGCCCTGGTCTTTCTTTGGTGGGTGGAGGACTTTCATGTTTCTCATGTAATGTAAGAAAATCATGGCTTCCACTATGCTTAATGTGACTGGATGTCCCAGTTTACACAAGTTGAGCTGGTGGGATTAGCAGCAGCTCTTCAACTTTCAGAAGTGTTTCAATTGGGGTAAACTGTTTAATTACCATAATTCCTGTGATTACAGAAGAAGAAGATACAATGTAGACCCTCATTTCAGTGATGACTTTAAAAAGAAATTTTATAGTTGGCCTGTGTTAGTGGAAAACTGTTTTTGAAGTAGAAAGCAGTGAACCTCTTTTTTTTTTTTCTCTTTTATTGCCATTTGTTCAGCAAACACTGATGGCAGCCCCTGTGCTAGGCACCAAGCAAGTGAGGACTCTGAATTAGTCTGGCTCCCTCTGGAGTGCTCATACATTTAATGTGGGAAACAGGAGGGGACACAGTACTATGTGCTGTGATAAGTGCTATAAGAGTTTTGCTCAGATTGTGGGAACATACAGAAAATGTGACTGATCTTGGGATGGGCTAGGGATACCACTGCTTGGGGGAGGTAGAGGAATGTTCTCAGAGGGGAGGCAGCCTTTGAACAAAGCTTTGAAGTTTGGATGGTTTCTAGGTGAAATGGAGAGGTCTTCTAGATGGAGAACACCAAGGGCAAAGTCTGGGTGTTTTGGGGACTCTGGGTCTCTGCTAAAGTTTAGGGTATTTATGGGAAAGGGGAAATGGTAGTGGTGTGGCCACTGACAGGGTCCAGCTTTGAACCTGATATATTCCGCTTTGGGATCAGGGCTTTGTCTTGTTACTGAAAATTTATCAGGTCTGATATGGTGTGATCCTATCAGTGTTTGGAAACATCACACCATTCACATCCTTGAGGCTGGATTGTTGGAAGCATATCAGAGAGAGGGATACCACTGAAAAACAAAGGAGACTGACGAAGCCAGGTGTTGCAGAGACCAGGATCCCAGATGCTACTTGCCATTGCATGGGCAACCAGGGCATGCTTAGGAAGGCCTTGGTGAGACCTGGTCAGCCTGATGTGGAAAATGAAAGCAAATTGCCCATGATAGTCTAGATTTAGGAGCTCTGAGGAGTTTGAGGGGGAAGTAGTTAGTTGACTTTTTAAAAAGAGCTTTATTGAGGTATAATCAGCCCAGGATAGACTGCACATATTTACTGTATATGTGTCAGCTATGTGTTGGTGTGACCAAAATACCTGACAGGAAAAAATTGAATTGAGAGAAAGTTTATTTTGGACTCATGGTTTCAGAGGTTTCAATCTATGGTTGGCTGACTCCATTGCTCTGCACCCAAGATAAGGCAGAGCATCATGGCTGACCAGGCAGCAGAGAGAAGAGGAAGGTGCTGCAGGGAAGATGAACCCTTCCAGGGCACACCCCCAATGACCCCCCTCCTCCAGCCATGCCCTACCTGCCTATAATTCTCACCCAGTCAGTTCATTCAAACTAGAATAGACTGATTAGGTTACAGCTTTCATAATCTGATCATTTCACCTTTGAATATTTCTGCATTAACACAGGAACTTTCAGGGGATGCCTCATATCCAAATCATAATATGTAATATGATAAGTTTTGACATGTATATACCCATGGAACCAAAATAATGGACATGTCCATACCCCAAAGTTTCCTTGTGCCTATCTGTAATCCTTTCCTTGAATTCTCTTGAGTGTGGTTTGAAGCAGTGGTAAGAGTCTGCAGGTGAAGCCGTCTAGGGCTTTGCTTCAGTTGTGTATTAAGTGGGACAAAAATGGACTTCCTGACAACTTTGCCATAAGAACAATGGATAGAAGGCTGTATTTGTGCAGAAGGTTACTGTCTATTTATGTCTCAACTCCTTCTCAGTGACAAGTATATGTGATCCTAATTCTTTGGTCACTTGTTATCCATTGGACTGTAAGCTTCTCCAGCAGATTTTCACCAGGTGGATTTTATTGTTTGAAAAGATCCTACTGACAGCTTCAGAAACACACTTCTAAAGTTAAACTAGGATTTTCTACCTCCTGAATATTTATTTTTTCTTTTGTCTTCCCAATACATGATAGTAGCCAGAATTCAGTTGTTTAATTTAACTTTTAACATATTCTTTCTTAAAGAATGGATGACAAAGGAGAAGTGAAGTGCATTAAGTTTTCCTTAGAAAATAAGATACTGGCTGTCCAGAGGACTTCAAAGACTGTGGTAAGACATATCTTTAAAAATAGCATTAAAAAGAGAAGTTAAAAATACATTGAGGGCTGGAGGTGTAGCTTGGTGGTAGTGCCTGCCCAGCATGCTCAAGGCTCTGGGTTTGATCCCCAGCACTGGGGGTGAGGGGGAAAAAACATTTGGAAGAGAGGAATTGGAAAATTCTAGTGTTAAAGGAAACATTTTTTTTTCCTGTCCTGAAAGGTATAGTTATTAGCATTGTGTTTGAGCCTTTGAAGGTAATAAATACACTTGGGTAGATAAATGAATCTGACCTTACCTTGACATTTTTTGACTTAAGATCTTTTTAAAAGTAATTTGAAACTTCCTACATCTTTGTGTTGCTTGATAGGTAGCAGCACAGAATGTGTGAGGGACAGTTTGGGCTACTTGGTGTATTAGCCTTATCTGAGTCACTGTGTTTACTTCTCTCATTTCTGAATGCTGGGTTTAATAGGAACAGATATTCCTAGTGGAGCAGCTTCCTCCACTTAGTGATAGTCACCACTGACATTGTGAAGTAGAAGAAAAGCTGTCAGGAAAGATGGGAAGAATCCTGCCTTTATCTCTTCAGTCTCTAATAATTGTTGGAATTTGTGGAAAGCCTCGTGTAAAACCTCTTTCTCTAACATTACCCATTTGAGGAATGAATTTTAAAAATCAGTTTCTGAACTCTGTCTGAATATTTAAATAGACATTTTTAGTTGAATGATAAACCTGACTTTAAGACAGCAGATTATCCACATTATTCTCTATATTTTTCCTGTCTTTGGGTATTTGTCAGTTACTTTTTGATCAGTTTTAAAATTTAATTAGCCTTTTTGTCTTGTGTGCCAGGTAGATTGACGTATACTGCCCAATCCAAATTTTTCCCTGTTTATTTTTTTCTTACAGGATTTTTGTAATTTTATCCCTGATAACTCTCAGCTGGAATACACACAGGAGTGTAAGGTATGGATGGTTCCTTCCTCACCTCGTGGCCTTGGCTGTGGGTTGTGGGTAGAGAGCTGTGAGAATGTGGTGGAGGCACCATCTTGGAATCCAGCTCTGTGGAAATGCTGAGCTTGACCAGGGGTTTGCTCCAGGATGCTGGACAGTTTTCCCGGTTTTGAAAGTGTGTCTCTTCATCTGTCAAGTGGAGTTGGGAGGAGTGAATGGGTGCAGTTATTACCCCCAGCAGTGTCAGTGGCTGTTTGGGTCCTGGGCTTCTGCGCTGGGCTGGCTAGCATCTGCCTCCTTTTGAGGTTTTGGGGGAGGAGTATTTTTTCCTGTTTCCCAATGTTTCTTTCCTCAGTTTATTTTTCTTCCCACTTCCATTGTGCTTGCTGTCTTTCCCCAGGTGGAGATTCTAATCCATGTTAATTAGATTTTCTGGGTATAATAAACTAGGCTGGAAGAAGCTTAACTCAAAGTGCCCATTGACACCTGGAATCTAACCAAAGCCTCTAATGCATGGGGAATGGCTTTGTGCATCTTTGGAACTCTTTGCTAATGGAGTTCAGAGTGGGCTCCTCAACAGGGAGAGGCATCGACATGTAACTCCTCTCAGCTCTGCAGCTGTTGTGTGTGTGAAACAGCCCCTCACCTTAGCCCTGCCCTGGGCAGTGGGGCGTGTGGTCTCAGGATCCCCAATCCCATTTTGGTGAACACTCACTGAAAAAGTTTAGGTCCTTATACTTTTATAATGCTAGTTTTTATAACTTGGTTAACTAAGAGCATGTCAGCAGTACTTTGACTCCTGGAGCTAGAAGCTGATGTCTTCAAGCTCCAGTCGGTTATCTTTTCAGAAAACTCAAGCTTTCTCTGTTCTTATGACTAGAAGGAATTAAGGAAGATTTAGGGTCTTAATATTATGGGCAAATATCAAGGAAAACTATATTTAAAAGAAAATTTGATTTGTTAATAAGCATTTTGGATAGCTTCCATTAAAGAGTGATATAAACCGCAGACTATTTAAATTTGAGCTTTTGAAGAAAGTTATTCATGCCTTTCTTATTAACTAAATAAGTAAATAAAAAACTGTATTATTTTCAGACCAAGAATGCTAACATACTAGGATTCTGCTGGACTAGTTCTACTGAAATTGTCTTCATAACAGATCAAGGAATTGAATTTTACCAGGTATTAGATTTATCATTTATGTTTTCCTGAGAGGACTGTGATAGCAGTTTGGTAATCTTTTGAATTCAGCACTAAAGAGATATTTGAGATCTAGAGCATTAGTCTTTTGTGTTTTTATTTTTAATTATTTCTCCTAATTACAAGCACTACACTTTTAAAAAAATGTTGAAATATTACCAAGATATATTAGGTAGAAAGTAGAAACCCCCATCATCCCGGGAAATAACTATTATG
>JAJEJO010003808.1:8723-63733 GCA_020662805.1 Glaucomys volans | reverse complement strand
TTTTTTTTTTTTTTTTTTTTTTTTTTTTTTTTTTGTGATGCTAGGGATTGAACCCAAGGCCCCACTTACGAGAGGCAAGTGTTTTATACTGATCCACATCCCAACCTGTCTATGTTCTGACTGAATAGTTTTCTGCTATTTAGATATACCACTGTTCTTTATGTATCAGAATATGTAGAGAACTTTTATAATGTGCTTTGTTTCTAAAATACTGCATTTGCATTGAGTCTCATAAATACTTCAGTTAGAAAAGGGAGCCCCTCCCAGGCCTAGTGCAAACCGTAGTGGAGATGAGACCAGACCCAAGGCAGAGCTGCTGCAAGCTGGGTGGTGGCTGGCCTAATACGTGGGGCCCTGGGGTTCAGTGTATTTTGACCATTTCCTTGATGAGTGAGAATGTCCTAGTTCTTGCTCTTTGGGGCATGGTACCCGAGCATGTGGAGGCTTAGACTTAAGACTTGGATTGAAACATCCCGATAGGCTAAAATCGCTTTATTAAATTGCTCCCTAGCCTCTTTGAGACTTATTTTCTCATTTGTTACAAAGAGCTAATGCTGACCATCCTTCAGGGTTGTGAAGAATAGATGAGTATGAAAAGCATTGAGCATAGGGCTCCAAGAATAGTAGCTGTAATAAACACAAGTAACATTTTCTGTGTACTTCAGTGGGCTCTTTATGCATTTTATTTTCTTAATTTGCTGTGTCATCTTTTGATACTTCTCTGTTTTTAAAATGAAGATTCTATTTCTTGAACTTTACCTCAGGTACTGCCTGAGAAACGGAGCCTGAAACTCCTGAAGAGCCATAATATCAATGTGAATTGGTACATGTACTGTCCCGAGAGTGCTGTGATTCTGCTCTCTACCACAGTTCTTGAGAATGTTCTACAGCCTTTTTATTTTAGGGTAAGTTGAAGCTCCCCCTTAAAAAAATATATATTTTCTCCACTCCTACCCTGTTCTAATGTCCTACTGGTTCCCTTTAAAGGGGCAAGTCCTTCCAACACAAACCTCACCACTATGGCCAGTAGAGGGCACCCTCCACCATCAACTCCAAGAGTGATTTGTTCTGGGGGCTGAGTACAGCGCAAAGGAGAGGCCATCTGGAAGTTTGGAAAGATTGTGTGTGTTCACTGCATTGATTTAATGTAGGAAAAGAAAAAAACATTGAAGAAGGGTAATAAACTTTTCCTAAAACTTTCTCCCCCTAAACAGGCTGGCACTATGTCGAAGCTGCCCAAGTTTGAGATTGAGTTACCCGCTGCACCAAAGTCAACTAAACTCAGCCTTTCTGAAAGAGACATTGCAATGGCAACCATGTATGTCTTAGATCATTTCTTCTTGTAATTCCTTCTAGTTACATTAGTAATAAGAGTGTGTTTTGAGCATGACAACACTGCCATTTCCTCAGGGAAAGGATCTTTGAACTTATAAGGACTCCCTCATGACATGTAGTACTGAGATTTTATGAATATGGAAAATCTTTTGATTTTCTTTTAAAATTTTACTAGCTTTGTGATTTTTAGAGAAGCTTTTTTCATCTCTTTAGTGAAGTAGGATCTCACTAAGTTCTTCAGGTTGGCTTTGAATTTGTGATCCTCCTGCTCCAGCCATCTGAGTAGCTGGGATACAGGTGTGTGCCTTCACATCTAGCCCAATTTATTTTTTAATTATCTTTTAGATTTTTTTTGTTCATTCTGTGAGTTGAAGTCTAAGAGGGATATTTTAGCTAAAATATAATTGGCCTAAATATAAAAAGTTGTTAATCTAATAAAAACAAACAAAAAGTTGTTAATCTAATAAACATGGAAATGAATTATTGATATAGAAAGATATATTTTCATTTAGGAAAGCAGATACCTCAGTTTCAAGCCTTGGTTTTTTGTTTTGTTTTGTTTTGTTTTTTTAGGTACTGGGGATTGAACCCAGGGGCACTCCACCACTGAGCCACATTCCCAGCCTATTTTGTATTTTATTTAGAGACAGGGTCTCACTGAGTTGCTTAGGGCCTCGCTAAGTTGCTGAGGCTGGCTTTGAACTCGTGATCCTCCTGCCTCAGCCTCCCAAGTGCTGGGATTACAGGCATGCACCACTGTGCCTGGCCAGTTTCAAGCTTTGTAATGAAAATTTCACACACGAAAATGGAAATTGATACAAAAAACTCTGTGCATACCTATATCCATAATTCAACAGTTATTAAAAATTCATTTCTAAAAGATTCTTCTGTGGGCTTCCAAACTTAAAAATTTTAAGTAGTAGCATGCTTTTTCTTCTTTTTCTTTATAAAACATTTTTTTAGTTGTAAATGGACACAATCTGTATTTTATTTATGTATGTGTATATGTATGTATTTTTTTGTGGTGCTGAGGATGGAACTCAGTGCCTCACACATGCAAGGCAAGTGCTCAACTGCTGAGCCATGACTCCAGCCCATCTTATTTTCTTTTCTAAAGATACTGATCTTTGGCATCCCAGTTTAGAAAAGAGATAAAGTGAGAGGACTCTTGGATGATGTGGGTCTGGGGACCCATTCCCTGTCCCTTTAGTTTCCTCCCCATCCATGTGACAAGCCCAGTGTAGTATTAAACAGTGGATTAGAAATTTTCACTCAGGAACTGCTCACTACATTTATTAGGTGACAGTTAAAATGAGTAGTGATTATATTTTCCTATTTGAAGGAATATGTACTCATTATATAAAACTTGGAAAGCAAAGATAGAAAATGAAAATAGCTTATTACCACTCAAGCGTACCTGTTAACAGCATGTATCCCTTTCTAATACTTTTTGGACTCTGCTTAGATTGATGGTTCTCTTTTGAAAGGTTGTGATCAAACTATATTTAATCTTACATTCCCTTGTTCACTTTAGTTTATGGTAGGCTTTGTGTCACTAACTGTAGTTCCTTTGTAAACATCTTTGTTGGCTGCAGAATAGTTTTATTAAGTGAATTCTCATAATGTATTTAACTCTGACTTTTACAATTCAGCATTTAGAAGGAAGGAATTTTAAGTGGCAAAAATGTGTCATGTCTCTCTCTGTCCTCTAATTAGATATGGGCAGCTTTATGTTCTCTTCCTGCGACATCATTCTCGGACCTCCAACAGTACGGGAGCAGAGGTGGTCTTGTATCATCTACCACGGTACATTTCATACTTTCTTCCCTCTTTCTGTGATTTGAAAATAATGAAGTAAAGCTTATTGCTCTGTTTTTTTTGACTATTCTATCATCCTACAGAGAGGGTGCCTGTAAAAAGGTGCACATATTAAAGTTAAACAGGACAGGAAAGTTTGCCCTCAATGTGGTGGACAACCTGGTAGTCGTTCATCATCAGGATACAGAGGTATGAGTTGTATGTGGGGATCGGATCTGTGTTTCTACAGGTTAGAGTTGCTTAAAAATTTTAGCACTGTGAAAATTGGCAAAACTCCCTCAATAAGGACTAGCGAGTGCTCTTTATGCTCTAAGTTTTGTTCTTATAAGTGGAAAGGGGTTTGATATTTTAAATTATTTAGAAAAAAGTGACCCTCTGACAATTGACTAAGGATAATTAAATGGTATTGCAGAAAATAACATGAGATTTGACCTTTTGGAACAGTTATTTGATGGAACCACAGAGGGGCATGCATACATGACCTCTGCACTCCTGTGTGGGCCTGGATGATAATGCCTGGCAGTCATGGTTTCAGGCTGTGGGCCCAAGAGATCTGAAATGAGGCTGTTAGTGGGGCATTGGGTGGTAGACATGCCACTTCCTCCCTGGCCTTTCCAGAGTTGTTTCAATTTAAAGTCTTGCTTAAATCACTTTGAGCCAGCAGTGGTGGTCCTCACCTGTAATCCCAGCTACTCTGGAGACTGAGGTAGAAGGATTGCAATTTTGAAGCCCGCCTGGGCAACTTAGACCAGTCAAAAACAAAACAAAACCAAAAAAGGGGCTAGGGATGCAGTTCAGTGGTAGAGGGCCCTGGGTTCTATCTCCAGTACCAAAAAAAAAAAAAAAAAAAAAAAAAAATTCACTTGAAGCTCTTCAAAGGAAGCATGCCGTAAATGCAAGAAGTGCTTGTGAGAAGAGGCAGAAATGGAAAAGAAAGTTGTAATGTTAATGGCAAATTCCTCCTCACATAAAAACTACCTGTAGGGATGGAATGCAAGCACAGACTTTGGAACTCATCTGGAATGGTGAGATGTAATGTTTTCTTTGCCTCTACTGTAGACATCGGTAATATTTGACATCAAGTTACGTGGAGAATTCGATGGCACGGTTACTTTCCATCACCCAGTGCTTCCAGCTCGATCCATCCAACCCTATCAGATCCCCATGGCAGGTAAAATGGTTTCTGTGGAGAGGACTGTGCTGCTATTCCCCTAAGTACCCATGTTCTTGCTGTGGTTTCTGGGAGTCATGTTCAAGATGGGATGAAGGGTGGGGTATAATACACACCTACAATCCCAGCTAATCAGGAGACTGAGGCAGGAGGATCGTGGGTTTGAGGCCAACCTGGGCATCTTAGTAAAGTAAAAAAATCTCAAAAAAAAAAAAAAAAAAAAAAAGGTATGAGGAATACACAGGGATCTGATTTGGGGGAGACACACTTGTATTTTTTTTTTTAACCCCACTATGATGGGGATGAAACCCAGGGCCTTGCACTTGCCACACCCCCAGCCAGTTTGTTCTTTTTAAAAAGAATACAACTTATAATTGTGTAAGTTAAAATTGTGTTGTGAAAAATATTTTTTCCTGTGAATGAAATAGAATGGTTTTTCTTCCCTAAGTTTTAAAATGGAGAATTGTGATTGCCCACTGGAGCTGAAAGGTATTTAATATTGATAACCACTCAGCGTTTTCTCTTTGTTACCCTGCAATTAAACTGGGCTGATAATGGCTGTTATTTTAACCTGGGGTTACTTTTCCCTCTCTTTCTCACATTCTGTGTTACTGGTTATAATAAACAACTGCATTCTCTTGTGACCCATGGTAACAACAAGAGACTATGGCTGTGGTTCTTGGTTTATTACAAATTAGTTGTCCTCCTGCTCAGAGAGGTTGGGGGAGGAAGTCAGAAGGGAGTCAAGATTTCAGTAAAAGGGGAAAGAAACCATTTGGTTGCTTTTGCCTACTCCCAATGCAAATCCACTTCAAGGAAGAACTTAAGACAAGATTCTGCTTTCTTTTAAGGGAGATTGGAGTTCACAGTTAGCTAGTCAAAGTATCAGTGTAGGCCATAGTCTGACAGCTCATGTTTGGGGCTTTGGTAGCCATGTTTTGTCCTTCAGAGGAACATCTGTGAGGTGGTATCCCATGGTTGGACTGTCTTGCACTTGGGAGTTCCTCGTGCTTTTCCTAGGGAACACTGAGAGTCAGGCTCCTGGTGGGTGATGGTTTAGTGAGAGCACCTCTGGGCCACCTCCCTGTCCTGCTGGGTCAGCCAAAAGCTTAACTGCTTGTCTGCATGATCCAGAAGAAGGAGCTGGTTTGCTCAGATGTTTGGGTTTTTCAGCTCTTTCCAGCATCTTACTTTTCCCTGAGTGGTAATGTTTGCATTAAAAGAATAGATTGTGTCAGATGATTAGCTTGTATCTGCTGCCCCCTTGGCATAAAAGTAACTGCTGGTGAATTATGGGAAAATCGCTTTAAATATTTAAAACCTTAGCTCTGAGCCAGTTGTGAAGGACCAGTCAAGAGGCAGTTGGGTGCTCCTTGGCTCATTTTGATAAAAGTGCCAGGCATGGTCAAAATAATAGCTCCAGCAATGAGGAATCCAAGGGCCTGTGGAGTCTGTGGGGTTCTAGGGAGGGTGGGCTGGTGAAGCTTGTTTTGAGGTTACTGGCCCTTCATTTTGTCTTCTGCTAGATGTGAACCCCTTGCAGACTTGACGCTCTGTTTGTTGCTCACCCCATGCTGCCATGGGGTGACTGCATTCAGGAGCTGAACAGGCTGTTTTGTAACCAGCAATATGGGGAAGAGTCAGCTATCCTTTACTACTTCTGATTTGGCCTGTTAAACCAGTGGTTCTCAATTTGACTACACATTAGGATCACTTGGGGAACTTAAAAAACTCAAGGGAGCTCTCCCCAGGGCCATGTGAGTTTGTGTGCCAGGTGGTGTTGAGGGCCATTGGCTCAGTTCAGACCTTTATCGTGTGTCCAGCTAGTGCTGAGGCCTGTCGGTCTGGGCTCTTTTCCAAGTTAGGGTGTGTGGTCTGCTGAAAATGACCACCTTTCCCACCTACTGATTTTTTTTTCTTTCTTTTTTTTTTTTTTTTTGTGGTGCTGGGGATTGAACCCAGGGCTTGTACATGGGAGGCAAGTACTCTACCAACTGAGCTATATCCCCAACCCCAACCTTTTGATTGTACCTGGGTGATGGAAACAGAACTGGGAGCCTATTTAGCTCGTAGGACTATCCCCATGACACATGAACAAGGTAACTGTTTGTCCCAGGCTCCTGGCATGTGGGACTTGGGGTGTCTGGTGAATCTGTTTCCCAGATAGCATTCTGTTTCTTGGACCTGCTCTGTGCAGGGGATATTCGAGCTAATTATTTAGATAATTAAATCACAAACTGCTTTTATTTGAAACATTCCTAGTAAATTTGGGTACTTGATCTTGAATTAGTTTTTCAGTTCTTTAGTGTGAGTGTATGCATGGTGACAGGTCATCTTTGGTCACTAAATCACTGTGAGTGAAGCCTTGACATGCTTCTCCTTCCTTGAAGAGACATTTTCTTTTCTTTTTTTTTTTTTGGTATTAGAGATTTAACCCGGGAGCACTTTGCCACTTAGCCCCAGCCCCACCATTTTTTTTTAATTTTTATTTTTTTGAAACAGGGTCTCACTAAGTTGCTTAGGGCCTTGCTTAGTTGCTGAGGCTGGTCTAGAACTTGAGATCCTCCTGTTCCAGCCCTCTGAGCCATTGGGATTACAGGCATTCACCCCTGCTCCTGGCGAGGAGACATTTTCATGGATTGTTCTCTACTCCTTCCCTCTTCCTTCCCTTGTGTTACCAGTGGGACAAGACAGTGTTCTTCCTACAATCAAATGCGCATTTACTGATGGCCTTAGAAAGTGTCACCTTTCGTATCTTTTTTTTTTTTTAATTATAATTCCCATTTAATTTTTTTCCAGAAGATAGCTTTTCTTCACTCATTAAGGACCCAGCTCCTTACATAGGCTTTGGTGGAGGTCATGGGGCAGCTCTAGCAGGTCTAAAACGGGGTGGGGGTGTTTGGTCCTTCCGGGCTTCACAAGATCAGTTCCTGACCACCTTGCTGTGAATGGCACAACTCACATAGTAATGCAGCTTCACATAGAGCTTGGGCATCACATAAGCATTGAAAACACTTACTTCGGAAATGTCCTGGATGGCTGCGGCTGCTACAATGTTTCGAATGACAAACTTCTTAATGGCTTTCCCTTGGCGCACGTACCGGGCAGTTTGTGCAACGAATAGGCTGCACGTGGCTGCGGCCCTTTTTGGCACGATCATTATTCCTTCTTTTTTTGGTCATCTTGGAAGCGAGGACCCGAGCGAGCACCTTTCGTATCTTAAGTAGTGTTTGCAGCCTTCTCTGACTGCTTCATCACTCTTGTGTTTTCTCAATTTGTAGGTCCTGCTGCCGTGACCAGCCAGTCTCCTGTTCCCTGTAAACTCTGTATCCTTTACAACGGCTTTAGCACTGTGTGCGGAGGGGGCAGCAGTTGCCTCTTCTTTACAGTCTGGTCCTGGAGTGTCCCTGCCACATGCCCTAAGGCACCTGTGGAGGAGGCTCTGGGCTCATGTAGAGTGGGATCAACACCTGGGAGTGGGCCAGTGCTGACTGAAGCTGGGCTTTCCCTTTGTTTACATCTCTTCCTGATTTAGAATTTCCTATAATATGTAGATTCTTCATCCTGGATTGTCTTTCAACCTGACATCATTATCAGTGCAAGCCAAGGTAGATCTGAGGGGGGACAATCATAATCTGTTAGAAAATAGTGCTCGTTGACTTTACCTCATAGTTGTAGCCAGTGACATTTTTGATGTGAATCATCGAGAGGTGTCCTTTTCCTTCAGTCTTGGGAATGGGATTGTTTTTAGTTTATATTCAGCTCTCTGCTCTGCATGCATTTTGTCACGAGCCATGTTATTTTTAATATTAAAGCAACAGTTAAAGCAGCAGGTCCCTGCTGTAAGTCCATTCTGAAAAGCCAGACACTATGGCATGGGGTCTCCATTCTTGTCTCCCACTAGCATTCCCACGTGTACCTGGGAAGCCCATTCCCCTTTCTCACCTTGCTGGCGTAGCTTCCCTCAGCTGGTTTCCTGTCTCTTCCTGGGTAATCACCTTGTGTCTTTCTTAGAGAACTTTCTACATTAGTCAGAGTCACTTGTGTATTTCCTGTCTTATCTTCTGGAATTCTCAAGGAGAAAGCCCTAATGCTGTCATTCTAGAAAGGGCTGTGGTCCTACTTGGAGTTAAGGACCTGCTGCCCTCCTTATTTAGGGAGATATACCACTGGCACAATTCTGAATGTAGAACTTTCTCCCAAGGGATCAGCTAGGCATGCAGAAAGTGTGATAGTCTGTCCTTCTGTTGTCAGATGTGCTCCTTAGTGTCCTGGCATTGCTTAGAAAGAAAGGGCCGTTAATCATATTTGCAGTTTTCCCATGTGTGTTTAGGGTTACCACTTGTTGGACTTTTGTTCTGATTTTTACTATAT
This sequence comes from Glaucomys volans, assembly GCA_020662805.1. Lineage (NCBI taxonomy): Eukaryota > Metazoa > Chordata > Mammalia > Rodentia > Sciuridae > Glaucomys > Glaucomys volans. The sequence continues at coordinate 55,035 of JAJEJO010003808.1, read as the reverse complement.
TATTAAATTTGCTGCCTTTTAAAATCCAGGTTACCTCTGGAATCTTCAGGTGAAACTTCAGCCCATAGTAAACCTCTTGCCAGATAAAGGAAGATTAATGGACTTTCTTCTCCAGAGGAAGGAGTGCAAGATGGTCATCCTGTCTGTCTGTTCACAGAGTAAGCTAAAGAATTCTTCCCCATTAGTCTGGTTCCCATATTAGGCCTGTGCTGCCACCACCACCTTTTACAGGAAGATGGCCACAGTCTGTGGACCATGTAGACGCATTCTTTACTTGAAGGATGGCTTATTTAACCCCTAGGAAAGACTGAGGGGGGTAAAAAAAGACTTGTAGAGAATTTTGTAGAAAAGACCAGAAAATTGATCTAGGTGAAAGCAGACTGAAGTGTGGGCACAAAGGGAGTGGGCCCTCTATCCCCAGCATTAAAACAGAGTTTTTCCAGAATCTAAGTCACAAACTGCATATATTGCTACTTGAAGAATCTTCTGAGCCAGGTGTGGTGGTGCACACCAATGGTTCCAGCTATCTGGGAGGCTGAGGCAGGAGGATCACTTGAACCCATGGATTTGAGATCGGTCTGGACAACATGGTGAAACCTTGTTTCAAGGCTTAAAAAAACAAAAGACAAAAAAATGCCCAGAACCCCAAATCTTCTTCCAGTATCTGCCTTAGCAATTTTTTTCTAGTCACTGGAAAGGGGTCAAGATTTTCAGTTGCCAGGTCTAATATATAACATTTGATCACCCTGTAAAGGAATGTTATCAACAACCCTTTGGGATAAGAAGTCATCAGTAACACACTGAAATTTCCAAGATTACATGGTTGGTTTGATTTTGTGTATGTTGTACTCTTTCCAGTGTTGAGTGAGTCAGACAGAGCCACACTGCCAGTGATTGCCACCGTGTTCGATAAACTCAACCATGAGTATAAAAAGTACCTGGATGCTGAGCAGAGTTACACAATGGTAAGTTAGATGGACTGTGATGAAGCTTTTTCATCACTGTGACCAAAACACCTGACAGGAACAATTAGAGAAGGGAAAGTTTATTTGGGAATCATGGTTTCAGAGGTCTCAGTCCATAGATGGCTGACTCTCTCTCACAATCTAATCATTTCATCTAGTATGCCTGCATTAACACAGCTTTTGAGTGACAGCCCGTATCCAAACCATAACACTCCTGCCCTGTAATTCCTCAACCATTAAAATACAAGACTGATGGCGTAAGGTCTCTGAGGTTTGATGTGTGCAGAGGGCAAGGTGGCAGTTGCACAAGGAGAGTGCCATCTCATTTTTCCCTAGCTTTTTAACTGATGTGTGATCTTATAAACAGATCCTTGTTCTACCCCTATTTTGTGGAGAAGAAAATCAGTCTTGGCTTTGTGTTCGTTTATGCATTGCCAGAGCTTGGACTTAGCAAATTAGAAATACATTTTCCATTATTTGTCACACCATCTTCCTTTCTCTTTAGGATATAATAACTACAAAAATAAGATTTATCCTAGAATTCCATCAGTATCCTGAGACGACTGATGCTAAAGTATTAGCACTGTGTTTTTTAGTTTGTAGTGAGGGGCTGAAAAAAACAAACATGGCTTATGACCAGTTACTGTACTATTAGCGTATCGTATTTTCTGAAGCAAGGAAAAAGAAAAGTTTAGGACGAGTGGGAGAAATTATTTCACTTTGAGGACCTGATTAGTCCTAAGGCTCACAGTGGAAGTGGTCTCAACAACATGCACAGAACTTCACTCCCCTTTAGCAAGCAGTTCAAGGGCAGCAGGTCTGAAGCAGGCTGCTGAAGGAGGTGGGCTGCCTGGGTCACCTCTCTGTCCTATCCTGTTAGCCACGAGGGATGGCTGAGCTTTCCTAGACCCCTCTGCTGTTGGTGTCTTGGGCTGTGGCAATCAGTAGGTCTGACCCCACATGGCAGTTCTGGGCTTTCATTATGTGGCCAGCAGGGTTCATGGACTCAGCATTTTTGAGTGTGGCCTACTCGAGACAGCACCTGGAGCTATAGAAACGTGGGGTTTCAGGCTGCACCCCACAGGTACTACAGAGCCTGCATGGGTCTCTACTAGTTTGAAACGTGAGGCAAAATTCTCACAGCAATCCTAGTCAGTCATATTTGGGGAGTTCATGCTTACCATTAAAAGTCCTGATATATACTGGGTTGGGGGTGTAGCTCAATGGCAGAGCGCTTGTCTAACGTGCATGAGGCCCTGAGTTCCATCCCCAGCACCACAACAAAGCAAAAAGTTAAAAAATCCCAGTATTCTCATTGCAACCTTTATTGTCAGTAAGAGCTTCATAAAACAAGCTAGCCATTTTGTTTTTATTAGTTAACAAATGCCGTAGTTCAGGATTAAGAAAATTAGGTTGAAAGTTTTCAGAGATTAAAGTATGATGTATCTGAAGAGAAAACTTTGACTTAGGCTTATTTAGTTCTACCCACCAGGAACCCACCCTGAGTATTTCCAAAGTGAACAACTCTGACCTGCCAACATCCCAAGTCGGCACAGGGAAAGTTCTCTAAGTAGTGAAATTGTCTTCTGTCTTGTCTTAGGTGTCCAATGTGGAATTCAGTCTTTTTGGATTAACTGTAATTGGTACCATTTCTGTAGAAGATGGCTAAGATCACCACCTGTGATTTATCACTTTAGGCAGTAGAAACAGGGCAGAGCCGGAGCAACCCGCCTCTCAAAAGGCCCACACGGACCCAGGCTGTGGTGGACCAGTCTGACGTGTACACCCATGTGCTGTCAGCATTCGCAGAAAACAAGGTGCCCACAGCTTTTCAGCCTCTTTGGGACCAAGAGTTCTCCAAATGGGTTGTTGTGGGGAAGTAATAGAAATCACACTCTGACTAGGCTAACTGGAGCCTTCTTGGGTAAGAAACTTAAACTGGTAGGTTTCTAATATCAGAACTCAGGTGGAGTTGCCTGTCACGTGGTTCTGAGAGATCAGTGCAAAACCAAGCTGGACCATTTTACTCTGGGCATAAGTAGGCATGGGGATAAAGGAATCATGTGTAGTTCCTTTTGTTAATTCAGTGCTTAAAAAAACACTCTTTTCTCTGTAGGAGATGCCACATAAATTTGTGATAGCCGTCCTGATGGAATATATTCGCTCTCTCAACCAGTTTCAGATTACAGTACAGGTAACTTTAAATTGGCATTTGTCATCCTAAGAGGAGTTGAATAAAAGCACTTTGTCTTAGATGACAGTTAAACTGTCTGCATACGTAGACCTTGATGCAGTGGCATCATTTAGTTGGAATGGAAGTGTAATGTCAAGTTGGGTTGGAACCATTTCTTGTAATAACTGAAACATGTGCCCAAGTCAGGACAGCTGCAGTCCTCAGCCAGCGCCCAGTCTGTGGTAGCTGAGCCTTTTGGAAATGTCCTCCTGTTTCGTTCCCAGCATTACTTACATGAACTCGTCATCAAGACTCTCGTCCAGCACAACCGCTTCTATATGCTGCACCAATTCCTGCAATACCATGTGCTCAGCGACTCCAAGCCTTTGGTGTGTATCACCAGACTTTTACTCTTGGGATTGGAAACTTAAAATGTTAACCTTCCAGCTGAAGCTAGTCTGAAACTGTCTTTCAGGCTTGTCTACTGCTGTCCCTCGAGAGTTTTTATCCTCCCGCTCATCAGCTGTCTCTGGATATGCTGAAGGTAAGGCTGGTCTGTCACAGCATCAGACAGCACAGTGTGTTTTTGTCACTTGGTCTTATGTGCACTCTCTTCCTTCCAGCGACTTTCAACAGCTAACGATGAGATAGTAGAAGTTCTTCTGTCCAAACACCAAGTATTAGCTGCCTTGAGGTTTATCCGGGGCATTGGTGGCCATGACAACATTTCTGCACGGAAATTTTTAGATGCTGCAAAGCAGACCGAAGACAACATGCTTTTCTATACTATATTTCGGTTTTTTGAACAGCGAAACCAACGTTTGCGAGGGAACCCTAATTTCACACCAGGTGAGCGTACTTGCCAGGGAAAAACCTGGGGTAACCACAGACTCAGATGGTAGCAAGAACCTGCTGTGAGTGTGAGGAGAATTCCTGTGTTAGGAACTTTCATTGTTTCCATAAAAGCTAACAGCTGACCTAGCCCATGGTCTATAGCTATGATTCAGCACGTGGGTGGGATGTGAATTACACTCTAGAATTCACAGCAGAATGTTTTCAGGTTGAGACATTCAGGACCCGTTTAGGCAGTCTAGACACAGCTGGAAGTCAGGAACAAGAGAGCAAATGATGGCTAAGGGTTTTAAATGATTCTTGCTTAAAACTAAAGCATTCCTTTAATAAGCCTTGAAACTCATATCCAATAGTGATAAAATCAAGACATTTTTTTCTTAAGTTGTTCTTTCTTGGTGTCCAGTGCAATATAGCACTTACCACAATGCTAGGTTCGAATCATTTCCATTTAGCTTTTCTGCTCATCAGAGCACATGGTGATTTGCTAGGGATTGTGAAGGTACCAGTTCTATAGTAGAAAGGGCGACCCCCAAACTTAGGAAAACAAGGCATTTTATTAAAAGTAAGTTAAAACCCAGTATACAATCTGTGAACTACATTCTCTTGTTTTCCCTTTGTGTCAAACCTGTTGATTGAATCTCTATCTTCCTTCATAGGAGAACACTGTGAAGAACATGTTGCATTTTTCAAACAGGTTTTTGGAGACCAAGCTCTAATGAGGCCTACGACATTCTGAAATCACTTGCTAGGCTTTTTTTTTTTTTTTTATAAAAATGTGTACAAAGTTAATTTATTGCATTAATAAAGCTCTTTAAACTACAAAAATCTCATAATAAAGTGTATCTACAATATCCTCAAATGTTACTAAAAATATGGAATAGAATGTGTATGATGGCTTACTCCTAAAAAAAAGGAGCCAGTGCATGGATTGGCCTTCAGACAGTGTTCATGAGCAGGTCACATTCAGTCACCCTGGGTGTTGTTCCTCTTGCCAAAGATGAGGTTTCTTTCATGAAGGACTTGGGCTGGGGGGTAGGGGAGGCTTTAGTGTCCCAAAGGTACCTTCAGATTTCCTAATACTGCTTCACAAGTCACATGTGCATTCCTGAGTTTAAAAGCAGGACATCTGAAGCTCTGTTCAACAGCCCCATGTCTGGAACATCAAGTGGTCAGCTCAGTCTTGACGATGCAATTACTGTCCAGTGGTAAACGGACCAACCCCTAGACCCAGTTCAAAGTCACCAAACCCTCTTAAGAGGGCTAGAAATTTAGGAGTCGTTCTCGCTCTGTGCCTTTATACCGATCTTGGGTGGTGTGACTTTTGGCTTTATTTACTGGTGGGCCTATGAGAGAGAGAAATAATTTTTGTTATTCAGGAGAAAAGGAGATGGTTTATACTGGATTGCAATAGTTTTTCCCCCAGAGATTGGAAAAAAGTCCCTCAGTTAAAAAGGTGTAAGGTAAATAATAAAACTGTTGTCCTTTCAACCAAGGGACTTTTGTACAAGGCATAGTAGCTACAGAAGTAAACAGATTGTAAGTATAGTTTCAAAAGGAGTAGTGGAGGCCAAGGCCTTTGCAGGAACCTCCCATTAATCAGGGGAATGAAAGCTGTCACACGGCACTGCTGGGCTCATTCCTCTCGGTGGTGGGAGGGCTCCCTGGGCCTGCTACCATGCAAATGCATTCTACACATCTGACCTCAGGTCTTTGGTACCAGACAAATCACGCTGCCAGAAAAAAATGTTCAGGATTTACTAATGAAATAGTTTGGATAATCCTGAGGTCCCTGGACAAGACTTTTTCCTTTAAAAAGAATTTCTCAGAATTTCTCATTTATCAGATGACTGACCCTTAGTACAAGTTCAAATACTATAAGACAGTGCTTTAAGATGTGCTTTCTCCTATGCCTGTTAAAAATAAGAACTCTTACCTATATAACTAAGTAAGACGGGGAGAAATATCAGTCCATGAGTGGCTCCCAGTAAGACCATGGCCAAGTACATCCTGAAGTAAAATATCTGGAAAATCTGGGATTTAGCAAAAGCCAACACCACAATTCCTCCAAATTTTGTAAGTGTGATTCCACTGAATACCTAAAAGAGACAGTGTTAGAAACTCTTTTATCAACTTATAACTGAACACTTCTAATACAAAGCTGTCTTAGTATCCAAGGTCCAAAGTAATGTGGGACAGCTTTCAGAGGTACTGGGAAGTAGCATTATTGTCTACCTAAATTTTATTCTTTACTCTTTTTTTTAATTTTGGTATTGGGGATTAAACCCAGGGGAGCTTAACCGCTGAGCCACATCTCTACACATCTCTATGCCTTTTAAATTGTGTAGGACCTCACTAATTTGCTGAGGCTGGCCTCAAAAGCTTTTGATCCTCTTGCCTCAGTCTCCTGAGTTGTTGGGCTATCAGGCATGTACCCAGCAGTCTTTATTTTTTAATTACATTGCCACTATAGAAAACAGTAACTGCTGAACTCAACCAGGATCTAGAGTTGGACCAAGACCTTCAGACACCTACTGCAGTCTGGGTTCTAGGATGCAGCAGCTCTCTTGCTGGCCAACACAGTGCTGGCTTCTAGCTCTCTCAAATCTAACTTTTCTTAATTTTCCTGCTCAAGCTATCCTGCTACCTAAAAAGGAGTTGCACAACCATGTATGGCTATAAAGAATTTCAGGTCTGTACAACATGTAGCTATTTCATGAATTGCCTGACAGCTTAGTGCTCTGAAAGATCCAGTAAAGGGTTCAAATAGTTTTACCCACTGAATTTTAAGGTTTCTTCTCAGAAATAGTCATTGAGTATGCACCTCACCCTGCTACTGCCCCATGCCCCTGCTGAGGGTACTCACAGAACTGCCCATGAGAGCGAGTGCCTCTTCTGCACGGTCCACGCGGCTTCCTTTTGCACTCGTTGTGAATGCTCTTGTTATGTGGCTGCAAAACTCCACAGAAATGCCACAGCTCTAGAATAAAGTACTTCCATGAGGATGGCTCTTTTCTATTTGAAAATCCTGAGTAGCCTCCCCTTTCTCAAGCTGGGGGGTTACCAGGGGACCTGTGTGCTGGAGGAGCCCTAAGCAGCCCTTTGACTTATAAAACAGCCCCCATCACACCTACCTAAATGGTGGCAGGAAACCTTGGAACCCTCTAGGCACCACCCAGAGTGCCAGTTTTCTACAGCACGTCTGCTTTTGTTAGGGGAAGTTGCCAGAACCTCTTAAGGTGGCCCCACCACACACCACCAACTCAGCACTGGGTGGAAGCCAGCACACTTCCTTTCCTTGGGCCTCACTGCCACTCAAAGGATTACTATTTGAAAGTACAGATGCAGTTTCTATCTTCCATTAATACCTTCCTGAATGCTCACTTCTTCAAGATTTTATTAAAAAGCACCTGGCAACTGTATAGGAGGCCCTGTTGGGAGGGGAAGGACAGTTTTCTATACAGCAAACATCTTGCTGTCATCAGGCTACATGCTTTTGCAGTGCTTTCCAGATAATAAAAGCAGAGAACCCATGCTAGACCGTGAGATCACATTTCCATTGTTACAGACATCACGAACCATACTATTTACTATAGCTGCAAAAGGATTAGAGAAAAAATATGGGAGTGAACAAATTACCTTTAATGTGCATCCGCTCCCAGCTTCTGCCTCTCCATGCCCTGTCCTGACTCATCCAGTGCTCATCCCACCTCTCCTTACGCACCAAGAGCAAAAGGCAGACTTGGTATTTTACTCTATCTTTGGGTTTATGTGAAATCCAGGAAACCATTCATGTGAGTGACAGGAACTAGGGACAAAATGAGGGTGGACTAGGACTCACCATCACCAGGTTGACTAAGGAAACTGCATTCAGACTGATGCCCCACAGCCACATCACTCCAAACATGTTGACCAGGATCATGGCAATGGTGACGCACATGATGACTGCAGACCACAGTTCACAGCCCAGAATAATCACGGTCACCAGAAATATGGATCCCAGTGACACACTGAGGTTAAAGATGGTGTCATCAATAATGGTCAGGTACTGTTCGTAGAAGACGTAGAATACACTGGAGAGGAAGAAGGACATCCCATTATAGCTCACACTCACTCCTGGGAGCCCCACTCTGGAGCACTGTCACTCCTGCAAAGCCGTGACACCTGGAGACACTGTTGCAGAACACCTCCCTGGTTTCTGCACCACTCACCTACAGTAGTTCAACTGGATCTCTGATGGCCACTGACACCCAAAGAAGGGCCAAAATGTATTGCTTTATATAAGGGTTTCGATTTTAAGCCTGTTATCTTACAGCTATTTACAAAGAGCATTCCATAATATTTTTGGGAGAAAAGGTCCGGATCTGACCTGGGAACTATCTCACACTATTTTCCCCTCAAAAGTTAACCAGTGTTTCCCAGGAGTTAGGACACACACTCTTTAAGAACTTCTTCCACAGGAATCATGGTGATGGTTTAAAAAAAAAAAAGGCCATTTGTTTCCTTTACCATTCTCTATTTTCCAAATTCAGCATTTAATATGTAACTCATTCCTTAGCAGGAAAAAAATAAATAAGCCCATCAAATGAAAAGTGTGCACAGAAGCACTGTCCAGAGTAACCGCAGGCAGGAGCACCCAGCAGCGGCCTCTTTGCAGCTGTGAGGCGGCACCAACCAAGTGCTGTTTGAAGTTCTCAGACCTTGGCGGGGGTTCAAAGTCCTGGTCCCACTTGCCCAGCATGCCATTTCCCTTCACATTCGTCTCCCATGCTCAGGATGGAGCAAGTGTCAGAATCAAGGCTGAAGATCAGCATCCCCCTAAGAGACAGACCCTTCTCCAGGAAACCCTTCTTTATAGAACCCACGTTTTACCTGTATGGGAACACACGGTAATTACTGCCCTTAGTGCTCATGGTTTCGGTGATGTTACTGGCCACAAGTTGGGCTTTTTTCATAGCATCAATAAAGTCAGCAGAGGTCTGCAGCACTGTGTGGTAGGTCATGAAATATGTGGCTCCAACTCTGGTATCATTGCCAAGGAGGTTGACTGCTGAACTGTAAGCAGCATGTCCCCTGAGAAAGAGCAGGTTTCAGAAAGGCCTTTCTTGCAAACTGGGCAGGATCTGAGCACTCGAGGTTAAGTGGAGTCACCTGATCAGACTCAGAAGTCAGACGCTGTTGTATACTTCGCAGATGAAAAAGGTGTCTTTTGATGAGGGAGTGTGGAAACTTTAGCTTGATCTCCCCTGACCAGTTTTTCTTTATTGCTGTGGTTTCTCTGGTGCATGGCAGTTATTGTTTTTCTATCTGATTCTGCTCATAATCAAACATGTTCTGATACAGAGTTTACTTGGAGATGCTGTGTAACAGGAGGCAGGGAAGGGCAAGGCCTGGACTCGAGCTCAGCCCTGTGCTGTTGGCCCGGCAACCCTGAGCTTTGGCCTCCTGCTCCGCATCACCAGCACCAACCCCAGGTGGCAGGCCAGATGGGCAACACCGCACACTGGCTGCTCCCATTGCCTCCTAACAACTGAGTTAATTTCAGCTGGTTTTATGTAAGCCAAAGCACTCAGGAACCAAGCTGCAAGACTCATTTCTCTTTTATTTTCAGGGGTAGTCTTCCCATGGGACCTAGCCCAGGTTTCAAAACACAGACATGATATATACGATTAACTGATGTGACTAAGGTAAAAAATGGATCCTTATGAAAAAAGTAAGTATATCCAGTTTACCTCACATACATGTGGATGCTTGTCTTCCACCTGCAAAAGCTTCCAAATCAACCCCCCAGAGACTTCCAGTCTTCTTCACTATTTCCGAGTCAGATATCCTGCTACTATGGGCAACTGGCTGGATGAGGAATGAGATAGCCATAGCCTCCTCTATGGCCAGGCTGGCAGGGAGCGCAGTGGGGCTAACAGAAGCTAAGCCATTGATTTTTGTGATAATAGGGATCAAATCCAGAGGTGTTCTACCACTGGGCTATGTCCTATCATTTTTAATTTATTTTTTTAATTTTGAGGTAGGGTCTCACTAAATTACCAAGATTGGCCTTGAACTTGTGATCCTCCTGTCACAGCCTCCCAAGTCACTGGAATCATGGTTATGTACCACTAAGCCTTAATCTGTGATAGCATTACCAAAGCAAGATGCAGTCCCTTACACCCACTGGCACAAGTGGACAACCCACATTCATTCATACTCTGAAATACCAGCATGTCTATCCTCTCCCTCCATTCCCCTCAGAATGTGCACGGAATCAGCACCCATTCATACATCCAGTGGGGCAGCATAAGACACAAATCCCCAAGCCAGGAGGAAATCTGCTGAAAACTGAGTTGTTGTTTTTTTTTTTTTGGTTTGTGTTTTTTAAAGGTTTTTTTTTTTTTAAGCTTTTCTACTTCCACGGGATTGGGACAGGGTGGGTAAGGGCAGTGAAGATGCCCTTTCCCATCAACTGTCTTGACCCAGTCCTCACTTAGTTTTCTACTACAAATTAAAGCTGAAGTAGCTGCTTATCTGACAGAGCTCAATGGCACTTACCCCTTGCCACACTTGGGGTTAGGGTTATCGGAGAGGAACATGGGCAGGAATTTCATGAACTCTTCACCCTGAGGTCTCTGTTTGCCCTCTGGAGTCAGAGGCCTGCAGCGGATGCAGTTAGGGTCAACCACTGGGAGAAACAGAGGGGGAACCAACTGTTAGAAGAATGGGCCTCCAGATATATTAAAAAAAAATTAAAATGAGAGAAATGATTTTCATGAATCTTTCCCCGTATCCAAAAGCTTCAGCCACAAGTGACTTTCATCATTCTACCAATTTAATAAATTAAATAAATTAAATAAATTTATTGGTAGAATAAATTGGTAGAATTAAATCATCTTAGGCAGACCATACAGCATTTCCTTCCCTGGTAGGCTTCCTGCTTCATGGATGATGACCTCCAATGGTACTATGAGAGCCCAGGGCTTCCATGTTCTTGTTAAGAAAATTCCACTTGTTAAGTGTTAATCTCAACCCCCCCACAACAGTAACAAAGGCAAGCACACCTCTGAGAAACCAAGGCCACAGGCCACTCAAGAAAGGCAGTGGTGTGCTGGGAACAGGATGAGAACCAGTTCCCTGGAGTGACCTTGTGTGGCCTGCAGCCCTGAGGCAGGCCGAGAGAGGAACTCGTGGCATGTTTCAGAGCAAAGACCAAGGAAAGGGACAAAGACAAAGGGAATGAAACCTGGAGCTGGCACAGAAACAGGCACACACTGAGGCAACATGCAAATGATTAGTAATAATATTAAAAATTAGTAATAATATTAAAAATTTCAGAAAAAAGGAAAGATTTGGAAAAGGATGTGAAAATACCTGAAGCATTGCAGAACTGGTCAGTGACATTGTAGACTCTACAGCAAGAAGACTGCGGCTTAACCCAGTCAAAATAATCGTCAATCCAGGAAGAGGGAGCAAAGCCTATCCGGGTGCTAGAGAAGAGGGAAAAAAATAAAAAATAAACCTGTTAACTTGCTGCACAGGGAGGAAGTCTTTAGATTCAGTAATCTTCCTTGAAACTTAATTCTTTTTTTATACTTTATACTGCTCTTGGTCAAAAGAAAAACTACATTAGCACAGAGTGAAAAAACCTTCAGAGTACCAGGTAGCCAATCAGTCCTCTGCAAGATTTTGCTTAGATTAAACTAGATTTAACATGTTTTGACGAAAAACAACTTTTCTTTTTTTTTTTTTTTTTGTGGTGCTGGGGATTGAACTCAGGGCCTTGTGCTTGCAAGGCAGGCACTCTACCAACTGAGCTATATCCCCAGACCCTGAAAAACAACTTTTCAACAAAGTTTGTTTTCCGTAAGAAACTGCAGGCCTGAGCTGACTCTGGCCGGGTGCCCTTTCCTATTGTTTCTGCTGAAACGCACAAGGAGCAGGTGGTACTAACTAGTTGTCCAGCTGAGCCGCGTTAAATATCTGCTGCACCAAGGAATCGTTGTCACAGCCCATGCCACCGCACACCATGTTTTGTCCTTGTAGGGATGTATAGTTGTGCCCCTCCTCCAGGACAAAGTACACAGGTGGACCCGCATGCAGGTACTGACCGAGGGATTTGAAGTAATCTATTACATACGAGTCCTGAAAGAAAGTCCAAAGGACAGGAGAGAAAGTATGAATGATCTGATGGTAACTAAGTGAGGTGATGGTCACTGAGAATTAAAAGGACACCAGGAGACCGAGATACTTTCAGCCTGGATTCATGATTCTCTTCCTGGGTCCCAGAGTGGTCCTCCTGCCAGTCCCAATTGGGTCGGCACCTCCATTCTATGGCTGTGCCCAAAGGGCAATCTAAGAGCCCAGAAGGTAAAGGCGGCTCACACTGACACAGCCTCATGGAAGTTCTTATATCATCAGAGAAACCGTTGCCATTGCCTGCTGCCTTCGCACTGAGAAGTAGGCATAACACCCAGTGCATTCACTGAAAACTTAACTCATCATCAGTTAAAGTAAAATAATAAGAAGAAAGTATCTTACATCTGGCATTGAAAGAGACTGATCCAATCCGATTTCTACTTTGTTCAGGACTGCGATACTAAATGACAGAACACCCACGAATACAGCAATCTATAACGAAAGTGAATTGTAAGATGGCAACTGTTTAATATAACAATGGATTGAGGAAGAGAAATAAAATCAGTCTCTCCCCCCGTCCCTCACACACACACAAAGCAGGACTTTCCTTTCTTTCTTTTTGCAGTGCTGGGAATCAAGTCCAGGGCCGTGTGCATGCAAGGCAAGCACTCCACCACTGACCTACACTTCAAAGCAGGGCTTTTCTAAACTGAAAAGCAAGTTTAAATGACATGCTGTGACAACAGGGAGTACAAGGTAGTGGCTGAGTTCACAGCAGCCAGAGTCAAAGTTCCTGGGTTTAAATTCTGGCTATGCCACTTATGAGCTGAGTGACACTGGGCAAGTCAGAAAGTCTCTCTGTTTTAATTTCCTCATTAGTAAAACAGGAGAACAACAGATTTTTTTTTTTTTTTTTTTGCATTATATAGGTGTGGATTAAATGAGAAAATGCAGGGATAATTCCAATTTTAGTACAGTACCCAACTGATGCTAGGTATTCAAAAAAATGTTGGTATCACTATGCTTTTTGCTATTACTAGAAACTAACTTGTGTTCGTTTAGTAGATAACTGGTAGATGATCACTATCTAGGGACAAGAGGGTGACACTAAGGAGGGGTCTGGGCAGTGATAGGACAGTTCTGCATCTTGACTGCAGTGAAGATTATGGGACTCTGCCCAATGTGATAATATCTCAGAACTACACACACTTTGTGCCAATGTCAAATTCCTGGTGCTGGGGTGCGAGTATAGCTCAGTGTAGAGCATTTGTCTAGTATGTCCTTCCCAACACCACACACACACACACACACACACCCTGGTTCTGATATTGTACTATAATTATGTAAAATGCACCACTGGGGAAAACTGGGTTCAGGAACCTGGGTCCCATCTATACTATCTTTGCAACCTTCTAGGAGTTCATAATTATTTAAAAACTTAAAAAACTCTTGCTTATTCTGACTGATAAAACCTTGCTAGTAAAGGATTTTACTATTTATACATGCTAACAGCTGTCAGGATCTGCCTCTCAAGCTGTGGGAGTTCTTAGAAGGCATGTGATACATCGTCTTAGGGAGAAGAACGAGAAACCACAGATGGGTTCCTACCACAAGTGGTCGCATCCAGTCCTTCAGCAGAAGTGGAGAATAGGAGTTTTTGAAGAAGCGAAACAGGCAGCTTTCTGAGGCCTGGACGCTGCTTCCACCTTCAGCCCCTTTCACACAGCACAGGATGTCCAGCCGATTTTTCTGAGGGGACAAAGAGGAACAAAGGTCACAGAAAATACCTTTGGTTTCTTCATCTAGATTTCAAACACATGTTAAAGAGACTGTAACCCGGGTAACAACTCACCTCTTGACGTTTAATGTCTAATCCCAAGAGACTCACGAAACAGGTTATCTGAAGAAGGAAGTCAATGAAGACTGCCAATCCCGCAAACAGAGAGAAAGTGTGAACGGCTGGCATCACTGACAGGGCTCCTACGGGGAGAGAAAAGCTTCGCGTCACTCCACTTTCAGAAGAGGACTCTGTGCAAGTCATGTTCATGTGGACACAAGGGGCCAAATAGGCCTGACCATAGAAGGGATGGCACAAAGTCTGTGTGGCTGCCACACCACAACGGGGAGGAAAGGAGTCTAAGAGCTCAGAGCTTTTCAAAATGGTGTCAGCACCAGACCACTTGGGGAGTAGATTTCTTGGAGTAACTTATATGCTTCACTCTAAGGGAGGGACTGTATTTTCCACCTGCTATTGTTTCAATAATACTTTTCTCCCTGTGAAGTTACAGTAAAAGGTGACTTTACAATCAAACGAGGGTGTTCCAAGTCAAAGGTACAAGGGGTAAGATCAAACTGTAAACTGGCAGCCCATGGGCCAGATGTAGCCTGCTTGGCCCATACTATAGTGGTCCATTTTAGGATTAAAAATCTATATTTTTAAATAAATAGTCAGTATTTGGGCTAAGGGCATAGCTCTAAGGAAAAGAAAAACTTATCTAGCATGTACAAGGCCCTGGGTTCAATACCCAGCACTGAAAAAAAAGTAGTATTTAGTAATGAGACAGATTTAACACAAAAATCTGGCCACATGTCACTATGTCTTTAGATGAGACACCTGCACTCAGGGTGCCACAGACTCCTCCCAATCTATCTCACCAAGATCATGCCAATCTTGAGGCACAGTCTCAGCTGCTATTATCCTTATATATGCACTGGTTTTCTAATAAGGAAAGTAAAAAGAATGAACTTTTTCTTCTGCACCTGTGTCCATCAAAAGGAACTATAAAGGCCACAGGTTTCAAAAGCATGCAGCTTTGTAGAAATGAGACAAACGTGGTGACAGCATGTCTGTGTTCAAAAACTACCACCTATAATGATCCAACTACATCCGTGCTGAAGGTGACCTGGCAACCAAGAAGGCACTACAGACTGTGTTTTCTCTGGGCTGATGGCTTCTAATCCAGCCTCCTCTATTGAGGATAGTTGCTTTTCTCCTTATACACTTTAGAGATGGGCAAGCCATCCTTCCTGTGAGTCTACTTGGCCATGTCTCCATATGAAAGAAATATAGAAGTGCTGATTTTTGTTTCAGCTAATCCCAGCTCCTTGAACTGAGGTAAGATGCATGAACCCCCAAGTGAGGCTGCTTTCCAGTGCGTTGTGTGTATAGGGGAGGAAGATCGTCTATAAAAACAAAGACAGAACACCCTGCAAGCCAATGCCTCTCATGAGAGAGAAGGCACTTGCAAACTGATACCCAAGACACCAATTATTCTTTTTTTTTTTTTTTTGGCTTTGTCCATTTAATGATGAACAGGGATTCAGTGGTAGACAGGACACAATTCTGCCTTCAATGATCTTGTAAGTCTAATGGTGGAAATCTTTCTAAGAGGGACACTTGACTGTTCAGATTCCTGAAACTGGCCACCACACCAAAATGGAATGGTCAGCCAGATAGGTAAGGAGCCATGTGCTCAGGGTCTAGTGAGTGAGAGCAGATCCCTGCTGCTGGCCAGCAGGCCAGGATGATGGCACAGCTGCGAGTTTCCTCTGCAAAGCCCAAAAGGCAGGCTGCCCTGTTTCCTGGGCTCCAATCTTAAGAATCAGTTGTTCTTATGGTCCACTCAGTGACACTTTCCAATTATGGACTAAAACTTACAAAAGGAGGTGGCATGAAGGGGCACATAACCAGAAACCCAGCCTCTTCTATTCTCAGGCTCAGCAAACAACAGGATTGGTAGAGTTTAAAGCATATTTACCAAAGAAAAATGCTGAAGTCTCACAAAGGGACGACAGGAACATACTAGGAGCCACTTCTCCCAGGACCCTGCCCAGTTGCTGATCCAGGGTTTCCCCTTGAAGACGTTCATCTCTCTTAAAAGTAAATGAATAAATAAACTACATTAAAATTTCTCAATAAAATTGTCATCTCTTTGCTTCCTTGTATTAATTTGTTAATAAAAATGATTAGTAGATGATTAGCAGTTTATCTAACCATACAAACTTTGGTGGGGATCCCAAACTTCTCCTCAGGTATAAGCAAAGAATTTCTGAACCACTGACTAGGTACCAGGTGAGAAACCCAAGGAAAAACTGAATCTGTTATCACAGAATACAGGTGGCTGGACCCTTAAATGAAGCTTCACTGCCAATGAATCTCCACTCTGGTAGCGGCTTCAGGATGACTGACTGAGACCACTTTCTACATCAGTGGGCTGTTGACTTTGTGTCATTTCAGTGGCACTTAGAACAAAACTCTCATTCTTCTACACTGTACCAAGAATCGTTTTAATAAGTTACATCCAAAATAGTTCCCAAAATGTTAGTACTTTTTATGCACATGTGGAAAAAGATACTTTTAAAACCAAATTCTCATTTTACATCCATGCCTTGGTCCCAAAATGTCCAGGACAAATCCAGGACATCTGTGAGCCACAGAGGGAAACCACCCAAAGCCTCCTCACTGTCCTCACTCACAAATGCCTGGCCGTTAACAGGCCCCAGTGCCGCGCTCTGCGAGAAGACCAGAGCGTACCTGGTAAGTCTGCACCAGGATGAAGATGTTGTCCACGCCCACGGCCAGCACCAGGAATGGGATGACTTCAATCACTATGAGGGTCAGCGGGGCCCCGATGTAGCTGAAGACTCCCAATGAGCAGGCCACTGAGCTCAACACAATCAGGATCCCTGTGATGCCTAGGGAGATTTTAGAATCCACCTGAGAGGTGGTAAAGACATAAGTCATCAGTTAGAGGGCGTTTTGTCCATCTAGTACTAAAAGGTCCTCATTTTTACTGTTCTCATGGTGTATCTAACCTAGAATTAAAAGTATAATTCCAATTCAAGAGAGATATGGAAAAACTTCCAGGTCTTCCTGAGCAACATATTTCCTGAGCTCACATCCTTAGGTGATGCAGTGAACAAATTAGAAAAAAACCCAAAAAACCAGATAATGTGAAGAACTTTAGGATTAAGATGAAATAAATTGAAACTGAAGAAAACAGATGCAAGAAACAGAGCTATTATATAATTAACATACAGTTTGCCCCTGAGTCCATCAAAAGGAACAGTACATCAATACATCTAAGTTTTTCTTTTTTTTGGTGGTACTAGGGATTGAACCCAGGGCCTCACACATATAAACAAGTATTCTACTACTAAGCTACATCCCCAGTCCTTTTTGTTTTGTTTTGACACTGGGTCTCCCTAAGTTGCTCAGGCTACCCTTGAAATTGTGATTCTCCTACCTCAGCCTCCTCAGTGGCTGGGATTATAGGCAAACACCACTGGGCCCAGCTTAAAAAGAGTTTGGGACATAATGAATTAAGAATAAGTAGAGGCACCAGGCATAGTGGTGCACACCTGTATTCCAGCAACTTGGGAGGCTGAGGCAGGAGTATCACAAGTTCCAAACCAGCCTCAGCAACTTATTGAGGCTCTAAGCAACTCAGTGAGACCCTATCTCTAAATACAATATAAAAAAAAGGGCTGGGGATGTGGTTCAGTGGTTAAGGGGCCCTGGGTTCAATCCCCAGTACCCCCCCCCACCCACACACAGACTAAATAGAGGCAAAAATACAACATCATGCTGGGCACTGCCATTTCTAACACGCACACAACAAACACATACAAACATGAAATACACACATAATACACCCCCAAAACACACTTACCAGAAGCCTGCGCCAGCTTTGGATGTGCCCCAAGGCCAGGGAGATATATAGAAACATGACGGCGTAGCTAATGACAACAGTGAAGATATCACCGTTACTTTCACGATTTAGTTCATCTTCAATACTTCGTTCAGTAGTGAAAGAAATGGTCAGATTTGGATTCTTGTAGTTTTTCACAAAATTAATAAACCTAAGGGGTAAGCAAAATGTGATAGTTTAATAGTTTAATTAAAACTAAGTGACAGATAAGTAAGAGCTTTCTTTTCAACTTTTAAGAACCAAGGCCACACTTATTTAACCTTTGCCCTGCATTAGGGTCTTCAACACTGGAGTCTAGAAGGTGAAACAATCCTTGATTACAGTCAAAGTTCTTGTCAAAGCTGAATTTTCTACCTTTTTATGTTTTTGTTTTTGGTGGGGTTGAGGAGATGCTGGGGATCAAACCCAAGCATGCTAGGCAAGCACTCTGTCACTGAGCTACACCCTCAATCTTGAACTTTCCATCATTTAAAACAGATATGGAACAAGTTTAAAATTGGTTCATGTTCTGCCAGTGTGGGTTTTTTCTTTAAATTAAAAAAGATATGTATATGAAGTATACTTTAATGAACATAAAAACTCATTGAAAAATTTTAAAAAGGAATCTACAGATTCAAGGTGAAATCTGTCAGAATCCCAGCTACTCCTGTAGAAACTGATAGGGTGATTCTAAACTCACATGCAATTACCTGGCTTGGAACAGCCAAGACAACTCTTTCACGAAGAGAAAGTAGAACTCACACTTTCCATTTTCAAAATTTGCTATAAAACAACAGTAATAAAGGCAACACAAGAATAGACATAGATCAAAGGAACAAAATTTGAGAGTCCAGAAACATGCCATGTGTCTGGGACTAATTAACTGTTGATAAGGATGCCAAGACTCTTCAATGGGAAAGAAAAGCCTTTTCAATAAATGCTGTAGGACAACTGGAGAGTTACAAGCAAAAGGATGAAGCTGGACCCTTTGCTCACACAAAAATTAACTCAATGGATCAGAGGCCTGAATGTTCGAGCTTAAAACTATAAAACTCCCAAGAGAAAACACAAGAGTAAATCCCTGTGTTCTTGGATTAGGTGATGGTTTCTTAGCTATGACACTGAATGTATGAGCCACAAAAGAAAAAAAAAATTGGATCTCTTCAAAATTAAAAACTTTTGTGCATCAAGTCATCAAGTCAGGCACAGTGGCACACACCTGTAATCCCAGTGGTTTGGGAGTGTGAGGCAGAAGGATCGTGAGTTCAAAGTCGGTCTCAGCAAAAGCAAGGTGATAAGCAACTCAGTGAGACCCTGTCTCCATGTGGCTCAATGGTCAAGTGCCCCTGAGTTCAATCCTTGCTTACACCCCGCCCCCCAAAAAAATGTCATCAAGAAAACAAACACAAAGATCCTACAGAGTGGGAGAAAGTATTTGGAAGTCATATAGCTCATAAAGAATATATAAAAACTTCTTGCAAATCAATAAAAACAAAAAAATAGGTAAAGCATATGGGTAGATATTCTCTAAGGAAGATGGAGAATTAAACAAATGAAAACATACCTGTAATCTTTCATTAATAGGAAAAAGAAAATCAAAACCACAATGGAATACTCCTTCATATTCAGTAGGATGGCTAGAATCTAAAAGTCAGGTAACAACAAGTGGTGGCATAGAAGTGGAGAAACTAGAACCATCATACACTGGAAAACAGCCCAGTAGTTCTTTAAACAATTAAAGGTAGAGAGGCCACATGATCTAACAAGTCTACTCTTAGATATATACCTAAGAGAAATAAAAAGTACATCCACATTAATATGTGGATATAAGTGTTCACAGCAGTATTATTCATTATAGCCCAAAGACAGAAACAACCCAAATGTGCTTCAACTGATAAATGGGCAAATAAATGTGGTATAACTACATAATGGAATATCATTTGGTCATAAAAAGAACATAAGAACATGGATGAACCTTGAAAGCATGTTAAGTGGAAGAAGTCACACACTGAAGTCCACAAAAATGATTCCATCTATGTAAAAGTCTAGAATAGGAAAATCTTAAGAAGACAGAAAGTAGGTTAGTGGTTGTTGATAGCAGTGAATAAAAAAGATAAGAAGAGGCAGGTGACAGCTAAAGGATACAGTACCCCATTCCAAGATGATCCAAGTGTTCTAAAATTAATTATAGTTGACCATATATGTGAATATAGTAAAGCCATTAAACTTTCTTCAAATGAGTGAACTGCATAGTTTACATCATCTCAATAACACTGTTTTTAAAAGAGTACTGAAGGGCCAGGTGAGGTGGCACATATCTGTAATTCCAGCTACACAGAAGAGTGACTGAGGTCAGAAGATCCCAAAGTTTGAGGTCAGTCTGGGTACCTTAAGCAAGACCCTGTCTCAAATAAGAAAGGGTTGGGGATGTAACTTAGTGGTAGAGTGCTTGCCTAGCATGTGCAAGGCCCTGGGATCAATCTCCAGTGCCACAAAAACCAAACAAAAAACCATGGAAGTTATAGAGTCCCCCATCTACCTGACACTTCTCTTCCCATACCTGAAAGGTTAGGAACACAGTTAAGTTTTTTATACCATCCACTTGTTGTACTTTCTAAGTGTGAACGGCATATATAATATATACTCAGGTAGATATGCTGATTAAATCTTTTAATAGATCTTGAATCATTTACTTACCTTGCTCTCATTAATAAGTGCATAATATTCTACTGTACCCATCCCTCACTGGTGTACATTCAGTGTGCTCCCATTTTGCTGTTAGAAAACAAGGCAAGAAGCATTTGGGCATGCTCTTCCTTCTTGGGTAAGAATACCTGCTTAAACCTTCTGTTTATACATAAATATGTTTAAAGATTTCTGCTGAGTATAATTACTACCAAGTGAAGAAATTACATAACTGAGATCTCAGGTTGGCTAAGTTAGAGACTGAAGTTCAAGGACTTGCTGCAAATGTCCAGCTTCACAAAAAGCAAGGACAGTTTGTTTATTCCCCAAGAGTGACTCACTCTTTTTCCCAGGCCTGGGCCCTCTGGAGCTTCTCTGTATCGTTGTAGTAATTGTTGACAGGGAAGGTAATCACAAGAGCAGTGGCATTATTGTAATTTTGATCTAGAAAGGAAAAATGTGACATCAAAAAGCAGATCAAGAGCATGTAGAAAATCAGATAAATACCAGGGGGAAATCACAACGCGGTAGCTGACTCTGATTCCACACTAAAGCTACAGACAGACTGTCTCTGCTCTAAGACCAACAAGAAATGGTCTATAGGTATGTATCTCGGTTAGTGAACAGGCTTCCCTGTCTGAACTGGGCATAGTTACCGTTCAGGGAGAATAATTTTTTCCCCCAAACTACACAGTACATACATGGTAAAAATTTCAAACAGAGGAGAAAGGTGCTGTGTGAGAACTCTCTCTCCTTCCTATCTCCATTCCATTCTTTGCTTCTCTTTCCATACTGTGCCCATTTGTGAATCTGTCCAGAAGCTACACCATGCACACACAAACACCTATGTATATTCTTCCCTTTTCCTTCTTACTTACACAAATGGTAACATACTGTTCTACACATTACATTTTAAAGTCTGTATCTTGGAGACTGCTCCGTTTTAGTACATATAGAGCTTCTTAATCTTTTTCTGCAACATACTATTTTTTGTTATAATTCAACCAATTCCCAATTCATGGACATTCTTACAATATTTTAATTATAAAATTACTATAGTATATCTATATTTATATATCCAGAGATATTTATATATATAAATATATAATATATATTTATATATATAGAGATATATAAATATATATATTATATCTGTAAAAATTTTTCGTGTGCAAAGCACATATTCACAGGATCAATTCTTATAGCATAATCACTGAGTCAAAAACTATGTGCATTTCTAAAAAAAAAAAAACACTATGTGCATTTCTAATTTTGATAAATTCTCACAAACTGCCGTCCAAAGAGGCTATTATTTTTTATTTCTTTAACAAAACACTAATTAAGAACTCCTTTATGCCAGGCATTACTTTAGGTCTTAGGGATATATATCAGGGAGCAAAAGAAAAATCCTATCTTCCTGGAGTTTACTTCTGGGTTATCAGTTTACATTTCCACCAATAATAGTAAAGTTCCCTTGTTTTCACCAACACAAGGTTTTATCAACTCTGATGCCTTTGCCAATCTGTTAGGTAGTAAGGTTGAAGTCAGATGCATTTTACCATTAGGAGGGAATAGGAACATTTCTTCCACATAATTAAATGCCTCTTGTATCGTGGCTCCTGTTAATTTTCAACCACTTCTTTGGGGTTGATCTTATTTTCACAGTGCTCTCTAAGGAAATGCTGTTATGAACACTAACTTTTTTTTTTTGTACAGTTTCTTGCTATTTTTCAACTGTGTTTGTTCTCCACACATGAATTTAAAATTTTTTATGTAGTCAAATCCATCAGTCTTTCCTTGTGTGGTTTTTCAGTTTTCTGTCTTGCTAGAAAAGCCTTCGTCATTTCAAAATTATTTTTAAAAATTCCTCCTGTAGGAGCTGGGGATGTAGCTCAGTGGGTAGAGTGCTTGCCGAGCGTGTGTAAAGACCTGGGTTCAAACCCCAGAGCTGGGGGGGAAAATCCTCCCATATTCCTATGTGATCTTCCAGTTCTTCAACAGTTTTTCTTCTCACATTTCAATCTGTGATCTGTGTGGAGTTTATTTTGATAGAAGGAATAAGGAAGAGGTCATTTTTAATTTTTTTCCCTTTGGCTAGCCAGTTGCTGATGTCATCCTTTCCCTACTAGTAGAAATGGCATTTCATGATATGGGGCAGAGTCAATTTTAAATACAGATCACAAGTTCTCCCCTGCCTTTGAATGAGGGGAAGAAACCCCAGCTGGCCTCCCCATTGACTAGGGAAAACCTGTTGAGCCTGCAGGGAGGCTTCAGATGCCAAAGGTGCCATGTGAATCATCACCCCATTTTATCCAGTCCGATCTGTTCTGGGTGCCACAGGAACCAGCAAACAATGCTCTTCCCTCTATAAAGGTGTTTGGATTGTTCTGAGTGGTTTGGAAGGGGAAAAAAAAATCCATCGACTTTGGTTTTTCCTCATACGTCACATATAACCCCCTTCCCATTATGTGGGTTTGGACCTGAGGTCAGGGCCTCTCAAGAGGTTCTACTGTAAGCTTCCAGGTTTGTGACCTCCTTGCAACTGAACAAGACCATGGATAAGTACAACTACACTATTCTGGAAAAATGTCCTTTGCTTTTAACAGCTTCTCAAAGGCATGTGTGACCTAAAAGGTAACATAATTCACTTGTTTTAAATCCAAAGTAAAACCGAAAGCCAAAGCCAAAGGAGATATTATATTTAAGATTCAAGGGACAGGGAATGAAGATCACTCCACTTATGAAATCTTCATAATTACCCTTAATTGCATGACAGAACCAGAAATACTAGAAGCAGTAGCTTCTCTTACTTACCATCATAGCCTCCTAGCACAAGCCACGGGAACACAGGTCCACCGAATGTACCAAGGCAGGGATCGTGTAGCAGACTCGTGTCATTTAGAGAGGCAGGAGCCCTGCCAAAAGACCAGAAAACACCTCCCAATTAGAATAAGCCTCAAGACATCATGGAGACCTGGACATTTAGACAGCAAACATTTACTGTGGCTGACTGTATTCTAAGTATAATGTGGGCCCCGAGGTTCCTTGGTTGAATAATACCATCTGTCACTTGCCTCTCAGAGCTCGGATTCCCTGGGCAAAAGGCAGCAGACTTGGTCCTGGTGCTGTGTGGGTACAGAGAAGGGGCAAATGGCACAAGGGGAAAACTGCCACCAGAAGGAGATCTGTGGAGATCTAGTTCTGGACCACATCTCTAAGTATGAGGGCAATTTGGGGGGAGGCGATGAGGTGCTCCACACAACTTGGGGAGAGAACAGGCATGTAAGAGGAGACAAGAGCAAGAGGAAAGTGGTCCAGGTAACAAGAAGTCCTGGCCTAGAGCATGGAGTGCCTACAAGGGCTGCTCCTAAGGGAGGAGGCAGGGCTGGAGAGGATGGACAATGACAAAATGCCAATGCCGGTCTAAGTAGTTTAGAATTTGACCCTAGAGGCACTGGGGGACAATCGGAGATGTCTGGGGAAGGGATGTCATGAGCTATTTTACAAAAAAATCAGTGGCAAAGTGGAAGGAGGTCTGGGGAGTGGGAAAGAGACAGGAAGGCGGAAGGGCAGTCAGGAGCTTTGTGCAATGGCCTGGGCAAGAGAGGACAGGCAGATGGCTACTCTGTGGAAAAGGAACCAGCATTTCAGGGCAGTCATCAGCCAGAGTTCAGCTGGGTGCTCAGGGAGGTCTCCACAGAGTACCTGCCCGTCAGAGCTGCAAGGATGGACCAGGCTATGGTGTTAGGCAAGTTGGACTAGAAGTGAGGTCCTTCATCCCACAGCCTGACTGCCACAGCAGGAAGTACCTGGAGAGGTTAAAATCACCACAGTCACATGAGGAAGGCGGAAGTCAGGGATAGAGCCTCACATTGGATTAAATAGTAGATGTCAATGCCATTAAATGACACTGGGGAAAGAAGTCTATGCCTGACTCTGGGGAGGCCAAGTCTGTCATTCCTTTGGGATGTGAGGTGGAAAGGGATGGGAACGAGAGATAGGCCTGAGTCATGAAGAAACCAAGCACACACCGCTGGTCACGGGAGCTGCCACAGCAGGTCTTCCATGCTGGTCTAAACTAGGCCCTGTGATAAAACACAGTCTCACACACCTCTCCCCCCAATTTTTTTTACTTAATTTTGTAAAAGAGAAAATAGTTTTCCCCTCTGAATATAGAAACTAATTATGTAATATCAAATGTCCCGCCACCCCACTGCGTTACCCAACAATTCCCTCATACTATCTGCCCTGTCTAGAATAGAATGAAAGGTTTGAGGCACACATTTATTTTTTTATGAGTACAAATCGTGTATTAGAGGTGACGTCCTTGAAATAGAGTTATCACTGCCCAACAGCCTGAGCAGTCACATTTTAATAACAAAACTTAAGGTTACCAGAGTTCCTGACAACCAGAAACCAGAGTGCTCAGCTCTTGAGACAGGGTTAGTCAAGCAATGCAATCAAAGGAAATTCGGAGCCTTTCTTCCTGTTCCTGTGGTGAACACAAAGCCACTGTGGTGTCCACACAGAAAGCCATCACCCTCAGGCCAGCTCTGGAGCATTCAGAGATGGCAGATGGAAGAACCCAATGCTCCCCTCACAGGTCACCCAAGCGCAGCTTCCTTGGTGACTAATCCCAAATACAAAGAAGCCTTGCCCAGCTGGGGCCCCAGGGAAGCAGCTTAAGGCCTTCTAATCTAAAACTACATGCCAGCCCCCGTCCCCCCCACCCCCCCACCCCCGCTCTTCAAAAGGTGGTGACATGCTTTCAAAACCACTGGGTATCAGGATTTAAGGCTACACATGAAAACCAAGAACAAACTCAACAGGACCCCACCTTCAAATGTTAGGTGCGTACATGAAGCTGTGTGTTACTGACACAGGCAGTCAGTAAGCTCAGTCCTGGACTGCACACCAAGGAAGATGGCGCTCCAGGGCCTTTGTGCTTGCCGCTTGTTCTGCTGCAAACACTTTTTCCTGTGATATCCACAGGCTGCCTTTTGGGGAGTTTCTTCTCTAAAACTCATTCCATTTTTGCTAAGTCTTGCTTGTCTTTCCCAATACTAATCTTCACTGACACAAGAGCGTATACATTCAGTATGCCTCATAATGGCATTTCTGCCAGTGATGGACTACACATGATAGTGGTCCCTCAAGATCATATTGCCAAAGCCGGGCGTGGTGGCACACGCCTGTAATCCCAGCACTTGGGAGGCTGAGGCAGGAGGATCACCAGTTCAAAGCCAGCCTCAGCAACTTAGCGAGGCCCTATGCAACTCAGTGAGAACCTATCTCTAAATAAAGTACAAAATAGGGCTGGGGATGTAGCTCAGTGGTGGAGTGCCCCTGGGTTCAATCCCCAGTACAAAAAAAAAAAAAAAAATTATATTGCCAAGCGATGTCACAGCTTCCTTATTTTGTGTAAACATATTTCACCATATGTTCCCACAACAAAGAAATTCACTATCAATGAGTTTCTTATACGTGCCCCCTTTGAGATGCAGCATATGACTGTATTTATTTACTGACTGCCAGTTTCTAATCATTAGGATGTAAGCTTTGCAGGGTACATCTTGCTCTGTTGGCTCACTGATGGGTCTCTAGTACCATGAGTAGTGCAAACAAAAATAAGTGCTCAAATATTGGCAGGATACACAAATGGTTGGCTGTTGCCACTTACCGTGTGCAGTACAGAAAGTGCGTGTGATAATCAGCGTACACAAAGAAGTCGTCCCCTATTTGATGGTCCAGCGCAGAATGACTGTTTTGGAAGTAATTTAACACGCTCAAAATGGTGCAGTTCTTGTTATAAGGTGAGAGAGGGGCCACGCAGATATCTTGAAGTGTCACAGTCTCATTGTTGTAAGTTGCATTAATATTTTCAAGGGCTGTTTGTAAGTCAAGAACCTGAAAGAAGATTTAAAAAAATAAGGAAACCCAGAAACATGTCAGATTTCTTCAAATCTTTACTAACTAGTATTGTGAGAGGTCAGCAGAAAAAGTGTTTGAGGAAAACACCTCCTAAGACAGAGGAGGTTCAGGCCCACTGTGGTAAAGTACCTGATGGGGCCTGGTTAGAGTGTCCAGAGATGGGGAGGGGATATGTGCCAGAACTGATCTCAGCACAGCACACGTGACCATCCCCCTTCAAGCGGCCACAGGGAGACTAGAGTGAGATGTCCGGTCTTCCCAACACTCCCCGTTCACAAAACACATCAAAACACACGCCTGGCTCTGTGCTACAATCGTTCACATAAATGCCCATATTTCCCAGTATAGACTATACTCTTGGAAGTAAATGGCTGTGCTGTTCATCTTCTGCAACAAGCAGGAAAAAGCAACAGACAGCCTGGCTGGAGAAAAAAAATCCCCTTAAAGTCTCTGGCCCATTTTGATGCTTTTTAAAATCTCACACTTTCTGTAGACAAGAACAATATTTAAAGGACAATTTGTGTGACTGCACAATCATAAGAAGTGGATGTAGTTTATTCACAGGTACAGTTTTCCACAGCAAGTATGAAGGACAACAGGAAGATTTAAAGGCCTTTGTAAGAGAAATAGGTAGATCTCTTCCCAAGTGTACCTCCCGCCCCTGGGAGCCGACATTCAGGTCACAATAAGTTCATTCCTAGACCTTGGATCAATAATAATCCAGCAGTTCCTGCCCTGGACCCTAGGACAGCATGAAAAAATTAATTCCTTTGGATCCTTTCATATTACTTTCAGTTACCACAAGAAAAAAATCCACGAATTCCTGAGGTGAATTCCTCATAGATAAATCCTGCTTCAACAGAGAAATGCCACTTAGGCCTTCCTCTGCTCATCCCAATTTCAAGAAAAAGGCAGGACCTGCTGTTCGAAGTCAATTCAAAAGCAGGCAACAGTAAGTTTTTCATTAAGTTCAATGCCTAGCATCACTTTCTTGAAAAATAAGTGAAAACACCTTTACTTTTATGCTTAAAGATTTAAGAGATACCACAACAATCAGCCCCAAATCCACACTGGGTAGAACTGGTCGACACGTAAAAGCCAGTGTACCACCAGGTCCCCCAGACAGACGGATGTCTGCTAATGGCAGAATACCTGGTGCAAAATCTCTCTGTCAAGTGGAGGTCCAAAGGGCACGTCGGCTCCCGCGGGGTATGGCTGGTAAGTGTGTTTGCTGGTGTGGGGGGCCCGGATGATGAGCTGCTCTGTCCGGAAGAAAGGCCCAAAGTGTGTGTCAAAGTACTCTTTGTCCTGGCGGGCCTGGCTAAAGGCGGATGACCAGAGGTCAACTGGATTGGTGGTGACCCGGACAAATGCCAGGCCTGAAGAACATGCAGCAATGAAGACCAGTGAGAAGAAAATGACGCAGCCAGGGTTTCGGACGCAGAAAGATCCCCACTGGGTGAAGAAGTGCCTCAAAGAGCCCTCGAAGGCTGCACCAAGGCGGTCACAGCAGGACGCCTCCCCTGGAAGAGCAGGAGAGGAAAGGAGGGTGGAGGTTAAAAGCCAGGCCATTCCTGAAAGTCGGAACAGGGACAGCATTAGCCACCACTGCATGTGCCAGGAGTCAAGCCTCCTGGGGGACACAAATGACACCCTGCGCCCTCTGCTCTCTGTCCGTTTGGGGAAGCTATTCTTTTGGGCTGCCCACAGTGGATGCTCTTGCACTCCATGGTGGAAAGATGCTGACATAGCAGCTTCTGAAGAGCAAATTTCTCGACTGTTCTGCTACTTCTGCCCTCAGCCTGCCATGCAGTGCTTTCCCAGTCCATAAGTATTTCACTGCTGTCATTGATTACTTGGCTCTGATCTGCCACCCTGACATCAGACCCACAGGCAAGGGCCATGTCTGTGTCGACCATAGCTGTGTCCTTGGCACAAGTGCACTGCCTCACCCAGAATAGGCATATCAATATTTGCTGAGGAAACAAGGGCACTTTCAGGTCAACAAAATCCAAACTCTTTATTATTTGTACAAATATGCCTACCTTTGTCACTGGCATTAACAGAAAAGGCGATATTGCTGTCAATGGGAGTGTATTCAGAGACAAAATAACGCTTTCTGAAAAATAAAAGCAAATAAGTGGTATTAGTGAACTTCACAAGGATATTGTTATTTGGACACTCCAAAATCCCATTAAAAGCTTACTTCCTCAGCCTGTCTTCTTCCTCCCCAATTGTTGCCTTCTTTACCCTAAGTTCGCTTGGGTCCCTCTGCTTACCAGTTTCAGCAGAAAATTAAAGACTATATTTAAAAAAAAATTGTTAAAGGGTAATTGCACTTTGCAAACCTCATTTTAACTTTTAGGTCCTTTAAAAGCACACTATCCTCCCTAACAGCAATGAGCACACCTGCTGCCCTGTCCTTGATTTCAAATACTATTCTTTGATAAAAGGAAGCAGGGTTCCTCGCAGAAGGGGTCAATTCCTCGGCCAGGGCAGGGAGAAGAGCAGATGAACCAGGGTGGGAGCATGTCAAAGGAACATAAGAGCCAACCAGAAGGCACCCCCCTGCCAAATGTGGAAAAATCTGAGTAACAAAATAATGGAATTAGATACAGTCCACTGAATAAATATAAGGTCCATAATGTAACCAAATGAATAATAAGGAAGAAGTCCAATTAGTAGAAGTAAAGGGAGTGAGAGAAATCTACAATTGCCATCAGGCAAAATTGCAGTAATCATTGTTACAGACAGAACCCATGATTCAGGAGGCAGTAGGTCACAGTCTGAGGAGAAAGAAAGTATGAGCATAGTTTTAAAGTCAAGAAAAATTTCAATTATAAAAGGAAAAATAGTAACCACAGTGAAGAAACCCAGCAGACACTACCTTAACCATGAGATCAAGGTTAACATCACTGAACATCAAGACAGACATCAAGAACTCCTTGGCATGAGGCCCTGAGAAAGACACATCACCACATCTGTGATGTGCTTGTCAAGAACACACAACCTCAATCCAATCATGACAAAACACTGAATGAAGCCAGACGGAGGCACATGCTACAAAATAACTGGCAGGGACTCATCAAAAGTGTCAAGATCTTAAAAAAGGAAAAAGACTGAGGAACCATGTGTCATGGGTTGGAAGAGACTAATAAAACACAAAAAGTGAATGTACTATGGGATCCTGAATCAGAAAATGAGCATGAGAGGAAAAACTTATGAAATCTGAATAAAGTGTGTAGTTCAGCTAATAACATGGTACCAATGTTACATGGTTTTGATCATTATACTGAGTTCCACAAGTGGTAACATAAGGGGAAGCTGGGAAAAGGATATATATATTAACTGTATTATCCCGGCAACTTTTTGTAAGTCTAAAATGATTTTAAATTAAAATCAATAAAAATACACCATTATCAGTCAGGGTGGCACATGCCTGCATACAATCCCAGAAACTCAGGAGGCTGAGAAAAGGGTATTGCAAGTTCAAGACCAGCCTGGGCAACTTAGCAAGACCCTGCCTCAAAATAAAAAATAAAGAAGGATGCGGGTAGCCACAATTCCAGTGACTAGGGAGGTGGAGGCAGGAGGATCATAAGTTTAATACCAGCCTTAGCAATTCATTGAGGCCCTGAACAACTCAGATTCCCAAGAAAGAAAAAAAGTACTATCCTAAATTAAGATGCAAATATATAAAAGGACAATAGTACTGTGTTCAAGTAGATTTGAACCAGATTTAGCTCATTTGACTCTATGACATTCTTCAAGAATGGGTTAATGCAGTGAGCTTTAACTCACACTTCGTTTTGAATAAATCAATAAAACTAACGTCAAATGTTTCAATGTCTTGACAACACTTGACTATTTACTGGCTGCAGATCATAAGCAATCCATGGAGTGGCACTCAGGTGTATTTGTTTCCTGTTCTAATTAACCTGCCATGTGAAAGCTATAAGTGCCACTTGAGTAATTTTTATCTTTTGGCTCTAGATGACACATATACACAGCTGCTTACCTGTAGCACCACAATGCAAAAAATGCACCAAAAAACACAAACAAAAATGCCATGTAGGTGATCCACATGATGACATACATGGCATCCAAGTCAAAGATCCTCCAGGGAACAGGAGGTGGTGGGGGCTGGGGCTTTGGGCCACAGACGATGGAGCAGTCCTGGCAGCTGCATGGCCCAGTGATCTCATCTACAGACTCATTGCAGCCTTTGGTGGCATTGTTCATGGGCTCCATCCCATGGACCGGAAGATCTAGGGGAAGGAACTGTGTTGAGTGAAGATCTCAATGAAAAAGAACATTAAAAATATTGTATTGAATTATATCTAAATCCTATCATAAACACATTGAAATCCAGCATAACACAACTGGAAGAATAAGAACTGGACACTTTAATTTATAATCTCTAATCTCTTTATGTTTTCATAAAGAGTTTTCTTCAAGAGCTGTCACTCTCCTTGGTGACACCACCTACCCAGGGGAACTTTCAATCCTGTCTTACTTCCACTCTGAATAGCTAGTCTAAGATTTCAGCAGAGCTCTGAAAAAGGCCTTTGTCATACGTCTTAGACTTTCTTAAACGAACAAAACCCCAGTTTATTCCCTAAATTACATAGCAATCCCTAGAGGCAATTCAGTTTCCTCCTCCATTCACATGGGATAAGTGCCCTAGTTACCTCTCTTACTGGAGAGAAACTCTAGGTACGAATTACCGGAATTTATCCTCCTACTGCAGATTATGATTCCTTAGGCATTAAAACATTATTACAAATACAGCAACTTTGGGAGTAGTCATCCGTACCTGAAAAAATGGGAGTGATGGTAAATGGCGCCTGTCCATTGTCCTTATTGAACATGTACTCGATCCAGTTGGTGGCATTGCAGGCGTCAGCATCCTTCCCACAGAGGAGTCCCAGGGCCTTGTCATTACTTGAGGGCGCCTCCACATCCCGGCAGGCATTGTACATTGCTAGAAGAGGAATCCCAAGAGGAAAAGAGACATGACGCTTGCTTTATTCCCCAGGTAAGAGCTTGTGAAAGGCCTCTGAAATGGGACCGAAGGACTCCAGGTGCTTCACAACCAAGTTAGCAAGCAAACTGGAAATGTGGGCGATGAAACACTACGGAAGGGAAAGGAGACTGCCCTCTGAACTGGCTTATTCCAGACTTGATTCCAAATAACTTAAAAGGAAAAAAAAATAGGAAAGGGAAAGACTTATGGCACCCCAGGTAGTTCTCTTTCATCCCCACTGTCGAGAGGAGGAGACTAAAAAGTTAAGAATCTTAGTGCCTCTTCAGTCAATGAAGCTGGTTCCAGAATACCTCTGCAGCAGGAGACTACACAGCTAAATCATGGAACTCATAGGGAAAGCTAACTTTAGGGAAGAGGTCATGTGAATTAAACTAACACTGTTCTAGCCGGGCGCGGTGGCGCATGCCTGTAATCCCAGCACTTGGGAGGCTGAGGCAGGAGGATCACGAGTTCAAAGCCAGCCTCAGCAACTTAGCGAGGCCCTAAGCAACTCAGTGAGACCCTGTCTCTAAATAAAATACAAAATAGGGCTGGGGATGTGGCTCAGTGGTGGAGTGCCCCTGGGTTCAATCCCCAGTACCAAAAAAAACAAAACAAAAACAAAAAACTAACACCGTTCTGTTTTCAATTTTATTTTAGTACACAAAGATAACACACTACATAATGATATCAATGATATTTCACACATAGGAAAGCAGGTGGAGTGGGTCCTGGAGTGTTAATTTTCATTCACCAGTCCCTACTTGCTAGAAACTTCCCAGATCTTCTCCCCCTAAACTCCAAAGAGATATTTACATTTTCATTTTGTTTTATATTTATTTATTTTAAAAATATTTAGTTGTCAATGGACCTTGATTTTATTTATTTGTATGCAGTGCTGAAAATTAAACCCTGTGCCTCACACATGCTGGGTGAGCACTCCACATTGAGCCACAACCCTAGCCCCTTACCCTCATTTTTGAAAGAAAGGTTAGCGACAGTGACAACTGTCTTCTTCAGACCTCTGAATGTATCAGTCCTTTCTGGCCTCATATCATGGCTGGTGAGAAAACCTTCAATTATCATTATTTTGAAGTGCTTTGCGTCTCGTCTCTATTTGCTTTTAAGGTATCTGTCTTTGAAATGCATTTGTTTTTGTAGCCATACTGAGGTATGGATTTCCTTTTGCTTTTTAAAAAAAAATTTTTAAAAATTATTTTATTTATTCATTTTTTTAAAAAATGTGTGCTAAGGATTGATCCCAGTGCCTCACACATGCTAGGCAAGTACTCTGCCACTGAGCTACAGTCCCAGCCCTTAAAACTCTTTTGAGGTATTATTTATATACTATACACCCACTTTAAATATTCAATTTAATTAATGTTAGCATATCCACAGATACATGCAACCACCACCACATTCAGTTTTGGAACATTTTCAACGCCCCCTCCCCCCAAAGAAATCCTGTACTCTTTAAATATGATCACTATTTCCCCACATTCCAACCTCTAAGCAATCACTAACTGTGATTTGCCCATTTTAGACATTTCATATCAACAGAATTATATAATGTTTGGTCTTTTGGGACAGGGTTCTTTCACTTTTTTTTTTTTTTTTGGTACTAGGGATTAAACCCAGAGATGTTTTACCACTGAGTTACAACCTAGCTCTTTTTATTTTGAGACAGGATCTTGCTAAGTTGCTGAGGCTGGCTTTGAACTTGCGATCTTCCTGCTTTAGCCTATTGAACACTCCGTTCTTCTTTTATGGCCAAATAATATTCAATCACATGAAGGTACCATATTTAGTTTATATTAGGTCATGGATATCTGGGTTGTTGACATCTTTTGACTACTATGAGTAATGTTGCTCCAGACATTGGTAAGTTCTTGTGTGGATGTATGTTTTCATTTTTCTTAGAGGGGAACCGCTGAGTCATATAGTAACTATATTTGTTTCAGGAACTGCCAGACTATTTTCCAAAGAGGGTATGCCATTTTGTTTCCCTGTAGTGAATGAAGTTCTGATTTCACCACATTCATGCCAACACTTGGTATCTGATTTTTTGACTCTAACCATCTTGGTGAGTGTGTGGTTTTCTTTTGTATTTCCCTGAATATGATACTGAACACCTTTTCATGTGCTTATTAACTATTTGTATACGTTCCTTGGGCAGTCTATTTACTACTGGGTTATAAGAGATTTTGATATATTCTAAAAAAAGACATGATTTGAAAACATTTTCTTATCTTTTCTTCAAGGTGTCCTTTGAAGCACAAAAATTTCTTTTTTTTTTCCATTTTAATGAGGTCCAATTTATCTACTCCTTCTTTTGTTGCTCATGCTTTTGGTATTATATCTATTATATCCATGGTCATGAAGACTTACCCCTATGTATTCTTCTAAGTGTTTACTTTTAGCTCTTAAGTCTTTGATCACTTTGAGCTAATTTTTGTATATGGCATGAAGTAAGGGTCCAATTTCATTCTTTTGCATGTGGATATTGTTATCCCACACCATTTGTTGAAGAGTATTCTTTCCCCAGTGGTGGTCTTGTACCCCTGTCAAAAACCAGTTGATCGTGGATATACAGCTTATCTTCAATTAAATTTCATTGATCCACATGTCTATCTTTATTAAAGGACCATATCAACTTGATTTCCATTGCTTGGAAGTTTTTTTTGTTTTGTTTTGTTTTTTTTTTGGTACTGGGGATTGAACCCAGGGGCACTCCACCACTGAGCCACATCCCCAGCCCTATTTTGTATTTTATTTAGAGACAGGGTCTCACTGAGTTGCTTAGGGACTCGCTAAGTTGCTGAGGCTGGCTTCGAACTCGTGATCCTCCTGCCTCAGCCTCCCAAGTGCTGGGATTATAGGCGTGAGCCACCGCGCCCGACTGGTAATTAAGTTTTGAAATTGGGAAGTGAGTCCTTATATTTTGTTCTTTTTCAGGATTCTTTTGGCTGTTCTAGATCTGCTGGATTCCAAGTTGATTTTAGAATCACCTTGTCAATTCCTACAATGAAGTCAGTTGGGATTCTGCTGGGAACTGAGTTGAATTTGTGTATCAATTTGGAAAAGAGCTGTCATTTTTTTTTTCACAGTTGTAGATGGACAGCATGCCTTTATTTTATTTCCTTATTTTTGTATGTGGTGCTCAGGATTGAACCCAGTGCCTGACACGTGCTAGGCAAGCGTTCTGCCACTGAGCCCCAGCCCCAGCCATAAGAGCTATCAAATAACAATATTAAGTTTTCTGATCCAAGAACATGTGATGTTTCAGTTATTTAGATCCTCTTTAATGTATCTGAATAAAATGTAACAGGTTTAGTTTAAGTTTTGTACTTCTGTTATATTTTCTTATGCTACTGTAAGTGGAATTGTTTTCTTAATTTCATTTTCAGATTTTATACTGGGTTTCTTTTTAATTTATCCTGCTAAAGGATTTTTTTTTTTCCTCTGAGGATTCATTACTCATGAATTCTGGAAAATCTTCAGCCATTATCATTTTGTTTATGTCTTCCTAACTACCCCCTGACCCCCAGAATTCTTCACTTTACCCACATCATGTCTTTAATGATGTCCAGATCTTTATACTCTATGATGTTTTCTGGGTAATTCTCTCATATCTTCCAGCTCTGCATGTTTAATTTATCTAATAAATTAACATTTATTAGATTGTTAGGGCATACAGAAAATATGGAGAATGATACAATTCTCATTTACTCACTACCCAGCTTTATCAATCTTACAACACTTGTGTTGACATTTCAAAAGTAATGCACCAAAACAAAACAAAATAATGCACCAGGCTGTGGATGTGGCTCAGTGGTACAGTCACTAGCATCTGTGAGGCCCTAGGTTTACTTCCCAACACTGTCATAGAACAAAAACAAAACCAGACAAATGAAAAACACCATAGATTTTGTTGAAACCCACTGATTACTGCTTCCTGCCAGCATCTTGCTTCCCTAAGGTGGTTGCAATCCTGAATTTGATGTTTAATATTCCTATGCACGTCTATTTACCTCTGATAATACTGTATCTATATAGTACTTTTATTTTAAAGCTTCATATAAACATTCTACGCATACCCTGTAATCTTTCAGTCAACATTTTTAAGTCACCCATGTAACAAATATGACTCCAATCCATACTTTTTTTTTTTAAGTTCTAGATGGACAAGATGCCTTTATTTTATTCACTTACTTTTATGTGGTGCTGAGGATTGAACCCAGTGCCTCACAAGTGCTCGGCAAGCGCTCTACCACTGAGCCACAACCACAGCCCCCAATCCATACTTTTTACAGTTTTAAGTCTTCTATGACCATGACACTGTGCTCAATGTATTTATCCATTTTCTATTATTCAGCACTTAGTGTCTCCAGGTTTTACAAAAAATTTTAATAGAGTCCATATTTTAAAGCAGTTTTGGGGTCAGAGCAAAATTAAATGGAAATTTCAGAGTTTCCCATATACTTTGTCCCCACATATGCATAACCTCCTTTATTATCAACATTCTGACTCAGAGTGGTACATTTATTTATTTACTTATAAATGATGAACCTCTATACTGACACATCATTATCATCCAAAGTCATAGTTTACATTTGGGTTCACTCTTAGTGTACATGTATAATGTGCACAAATGTATAATGACATGTATCCAGCATTATAGTGTCACACATAATTTCACTTTTTAAACATCCTCTTTAATATATGTACTCATCCTTTCCTCCCCCCTAAACACTACCAATGAATGACTTTTTACTATCTTCAAAGTTTTGCCTTTTCAGAATGTCAGAGCTGGAATCATATGCTACACAGCCTTCTCAGACTAGATTCTTTCACTTACTAATATGACTTAAGGATCTTCTAGGTCTTGTCATTTCTTTTTAGTGCTGAATATTACTCCACATCTGGATGTATCAGTTTATGTACGTATTCACCTATTGAAGAATATCCTGTTTGCTTTCAAGTTTTGGCAATTATTAATACAGTGGTATAGATATCTGTGTGCAGGTTTTTTATAGGGACATATTTTCAACTCATCTGGGTAAACACTAAGGAGAATGACTACTGGATCATATGACAGGTATAGGTTAGTTTTGTAAGAAACTGCCAAGCTGTCTTCCAAAGCAGCTATACCATTTTGCATTTCCACCAACAATGGAATTAAAGTTCCCATTGCTCCCTATCTCATCAGCATTTGGTGGCATTAGTGTTTTGGATTTTGGCCACTGTAGTAAGTATGTAGTGGTATCTCATTGTTGTTTCAATTTGCAATTCCCTAAAGACATGGGATGTTTGGCATCTTTTTATATACTTATTTACCATCAATATTCCTTCTTGGATGTGGTATCTGTTTGGGTTTTTGCCCATTTTTCAATCAAGTTGTTTGAAGCAAATATGTCTCTTGCAAATATTTTCTCCTAGTCTGTGATTTGTCTTTTCTCTGGATGTCTCCAATTTTTCATGATCAGTGATAATGGTATAATGGATATTCACAACTTCATGCGTCTTCTTGGAACATGCATTAAGAATTTGTTAGGTGGGCCTCTATAAGTAGAATTTCTGAAATATGGATGTGCTTATCTATATTCAACTTCAATGCAAAATTGTTTTCAAACATTTGCACCAGCTTGTGGTTAGAGAGGTGCAATTTGTTAGCATTTTTATTGCTCCACATCATTATCAATAGTTGGAACTGACCAACTTTTAATTTGTGACAATCTGATAACGTATGAATGGCGGTTCACTATTTTAATCTGCATTTCATGGATTGATCCAACATGAATTGTTTATATTCAAAGCATTTTCACTTATGTTTTCTGCTTTTTCTCTGTGTGGAAATCTTTCTTTACTTTAAAGTCATTAAGATATTCTGTATTTGCTTCTATAACTTTCCACGGTTAGGATTTTTAACTTATACAGTAGACTTTTTAGTATATGCCAAAAAATTAGATGAACATACTCACTTTTATCATCTCATTCATCAACAAGCCCCCCTTCGCCTCAATGATTTGTAATGATGCACCTGTTACATACCGATTTTCCACATGAGAGATTTTGTTTCTATACAGAATGATCTCTCTCCACTCAGGCTGCCTTTATGTCACATTTTTTGGAAGACTGATTCTTAGGTACCATACTTTTTGTGTTTTTTTTTGTAAATAGGATCTTTTTTCTATTAAACTTGCTCTTTTCTTTTTTTTTTTTTTTTGTGGTGCTGGGGATTGAACCCAGGGCCTTGTGCTTGCAAGGTAAGCACTCTACCAACTGAGCTATATCCCCAGCCTCCAAACTTGCTTTTTTACTTTTAATTGGTCATTATGATAAAATGTTCTATGTTGCTCTTATAGTCAACAACTTTGCTACAGATTTAATTATCAGACTGTTCTTGTATACTTTTTGTTTACCTGTGTCTAATTTGCCATTGATTTTTTAATCCATTCCAATAATCATTTCTCCCTCATTAGATCTACTTGGTTCTATTTCTAATTTGTTCATTCCTTTTCTGTAGTTGTTCATTCTTTTCAAAATTCTTTCATTTTCAACAAACAGAGGGTCTCTTCAGATTGTTTTATGATCTCTAGCAATTGGGGGGCCATTCCTATTTGCAGTATTGTTCACTTTCCCTCATAGTGAATCTATTTTCTCAGAGTTAAAACTCCTTTTCCTCTACCAACTCTTTTTTTTTTGGGGGGGGGGGGGGGGGGGTACTGGGGATTGAAGTCAGAGGTACTCAACCACTGAGCCACATCCCTAGCCCTATTTTATATTTTATTTAGAGACTGGGTCTCACTGAGTTGCTTTGGGTCTCACTTTTGCTGAGGCTGGTTTTGAACTCATGATCCTCCTGCCTTAGCCTCCCAAGCCACTGGGATTATAGGTTTGTGCCACTGTACCCAGCTCTAGCAACTACTTGTATCCATCCATTTCCTCCTAAGTCTTGTAGTAATTCATGATATTAAACATTTCATGTCTGCTAATCAACATTTCAGTGCTTATTAAAATGTATACAAATTTTCATATTCTAAAATTTTCCATACTGGAACTTAAGATTAGGAAGGGGTTAAAGCCAATGCTTTAAAGAGATGGTTTTATAGTTGTAGCCCAAGTCCTACGATACAAACAAAGCAATGACTCTCACTTCAGGGGCACTGAAATGAGAACTGGAAAGGAACTATAAATTGTGATCTTCCACACAGCTGACAGGATAACAAAAAGGAACAACTTGATGCCCTGCTCTGATGCTAGCTAAAAGGGGAATAATTAAGTTTACTTACCATTGGCAAAACTCTGTCCAACATAGTATTGTAATTCTTTGACATTTGTTTTTGTCTGGTTTGTAATAGGATCAACGTAGTCTTCAGTTGCTGTAACATTCAGAAACTGACTCTGTTGAGGGCTACATGTCAGCTCACAAAACAGGTTCATTAGGTTATAAAAACAGGATGGACATCTAAAGAAAAAGTAAATTATATTTTGCATGATTTCATAGACAGGGCCAGCAAAAATATGATTTTAAAACAAATAAAGAAAAAAATAAAAGAAAGAGTATTTAAAATTTACTGAAAAGGGATGAGCTATCATGAGAACATTTTAAACCACAAATTCTTAACTTAACCTCATGTTAAAATAAGTAACTTTAAAAACTGCTCCCCCAAAACTGCTGTAATTACTATATTTATTTTGTTTAGATGTAATTTCAAAAAGAGAAAGATGATTTTCTGAATTCTGTGCTTTTGTAATCTGCAGATGTCTTTGTCCTAGAGCTGTGACAATTCTGATTAAGAACAAAAGGGAAAAAATGAGAGTTTCCACATGAGAATTTTCACCTTATAACCTACTGAAAGACTTTCTTCAAGCCCCAGGTAATCCCAGGCCTTCCCAAAACACAGCAGGATCTCCCTGTGACTTGTGAAAACATAAAGAACAGCCATGGTGTTCTCTGGCTGCATGCACTTCAGAAGTACAAGGGACAGCTGACTGATGTCCTTCGGACTTCTTATGTGGCACAGAGCTCTCTCTCCCTTTGGTCCACTCTTAACCTGCAAAGCCTACTGCTTCATTAGCCTTGTATTCTCACAACACAACTGAGATTATCCAGTGCTAGTTACGCATGACACAG
Organism: Glaucomys volans; assembly: GCA_020662805.1. Classification (NCBI taxonomy): domain Eukaryota; kingdom Metazoa; phylum Chordata; class Mammalia; order Rodentia; family Sciuridae; genus Glaucomys; species Glaucomys volans. The sequence goes on along the minus strand of JAJEJO010003808.1, from coordinate 15,455 downwards.
AAAGAGGAAGATGTAGCCCAGGTTTCAAAAGCCTCTACTCCAGTGAAGCAGACAGATACACACACAGACTCTTTTTCAGGAAACCTGTGCTTTACTGTGACAAAACCAGAAACTTCCATCACACTACCCTGATAAGAATCACTATTGGGGTGTATAGTTTTCTACAAATCTCTTACCATGCTATTTCATTTAATCTCTATGATTATGAATTTCAACAGCTGCAAAGATGCCATGTCAGGTTGTTTCCTCTTTGCTATTATAAACAAAACTTTGGTACATCTGGGGAAAATCTTGGCTATCTGTTGATTTTATATGCATAATGCCTCACTTGGAATGGATGCTAAATAAATGTTTTGACTGAATGATGAAGGGTCCAATCTGGCTCCATCAATGTCCAGCAGGCTTCCATAGGATATAAAGGCCTGATTAGACTCCCAACTTTTGATGTCATATTATACGATGTCTTGGGAGAAGAACTGAGTGATGGTTTTCTGCTCTGTACTGTTAATTTCTGATAAGAAGCAGGATTCCTGCAGTGGAAGCTGGTTTGTGCCCTGCCACCTGCAGTGGTACCTGCCGAGAGCATTTCCCCTCTTTATATTTGTTCCCCAGCGCTAAAGTCTGAAAACTTGACAAAGATAACGCAATCTTGTTTATCCTTTTGCACATCTGAAAATTGCTAGATAGGCCTATAGAGAAGAGCACCTATTATGCAATCCTTTTTCACTGGCCCAGGTCATGAAAAACAGATGGAACAGAAAATGAACTTTGACAAAACTGGCCAACTATGCCAGAACAAGTTGAACAGTTACCCAAGGACAGCTCTAGTGAGGACCTGACTCCAGCACATCATTTCACCACTGAAAAAAGGCAAAACGACATGCAAAGCAGGGGAGGTGAGGAGAGGGAAATGATTAGAAGACTGCATACACAGGTGAGGGACCAGGGACCTGAGCAGGACCACCAGGAACCTCTCTTCCCCAGGGTGCACAGAAACTCTGAGCTGAAAGAAACTAGCCCACTGTGCAGATAGCCTGTGGAGCCAGGGCATCTGAGAGGAAACCAAGTCACAACTCTGGATGTAACTGGGAAGAGAACCACAGATTACTTCCTGTACTTCTGAGAAGTCCTAAGAGTGCTTTCTTAGAACAGAACATATCAAAACTCTTACTTTAGAAGCAGATCTAAACATTACTGGTTAACAAGTACCTAAAACCCACTGGCTCTGTTTGCCTGGTGGTCAACCTACCTGGACAGGAACTGTAGAGGCAGCTGCAAGTTGTCTTTCAGTGTCCGCAGCTGCTGAACATCACAACAGAGACTGATGTCGTTGAAGAAGAATCCGGGACAGAGTTCCTTTCAGAAGACAGTACAGATATGAAAGTAGCAGTTAGAGAAGAACACCATTCCTCACTGAGAAAACAGCTCCGCTCACGTAAACCTTTCCAGTGCCTGAGGGTAAGGCACGTATCTGGAAAGTTCTTGCAGAATTCTCTTGAAAAGCTATCAAATTTACTATTCATGAACTAGAGACTCACAGGTAGAGGTGGTAGAGACATTTTAAATTTCGTTTTTATTTGGAAGCTCTTTCTCCTCACCTGACAATCATTTTACCTCTTCCTACATTTTTTATTTAAGTTCAACCAGAGTGCTATTTATGATTTCCATTAGTCACTTCAGGGAAAGTCAAAACTTAGTAATTCTGATGAAAGGAATGAGTAAGTAGAGATCTACTATCATGTTAATTTGACTTTTTATTATGTAAGCCTCTCAAATCAATCTTTCCACCCCAATGTTCCAAGTTCTTTTCCAATATCCTTGTGTTTCCAGGATGGTAAAAACAATAATAAAAACCAGAACCCTGGCAGCAGTCAAAATTCACATGCTCTTGGGGAAGGAACACAGAGAGATCACTAAAATACACAGGGAAAGAGGAAATCATAGCTTCTTAGTAGCAGTCTGTTCAAGTCCTGAGATCTAGGAACCAAAAAGCCAAGTTCTAATACATTTTGCAGAAGAGTAACATTTGAGGTACCAAGGTAAGTCTCTAAATAGTAAGAGACTGCTACTGGGAAACTACGAGAGGAACAAAGTGAGTGCCTGAAAAATCAAACCTCTGAGTTAGGTTATCCTCTCTACACTGCGTATTACAGGTTAGACTCTGGGATAAATTTAGGCCTATTAGTCTCACCTCTACCCACACTGTGCCATAACATTTAAGGTTTAATTACAGAGGATCTTGCAATCAGCATTTTATATGCCTAAGACAACAAACTTACCTGCACTAAGTCATACCCATCTTTAGGCAATGGTTTTGGTGGCCCGGAATATTTGCAATTGTATCTCTTATCCCCAGATGCAATTCCACACTCTCCATACCAAACACAGGACTGTAACAACACCTACAGAAAGTTAACACAAGACTTGGTGTAACTGGGGTCCAATGGAGAAACATATTTCAACAATAAAACGTGCTCACTCAAGTACCACTACAGAAACTTGCAATGCTACCTGAAAAACAAAGTGATAGCAAGGGGCACTTATTAAACATTTTGAGAAATAGTAATAGAAATTGACCAAATGCCCAAGATGGATTTGTCAAGTCAATAAAGTAGGAAAAGGAAATTATTTACATGCCTTCAACTTTTTGCTTATTTAAAAGGTACAGTTCCATGTAAAAATCACTAAGAATCACAGGATAGAGGAAGGATGATAGATGAGTTGGCAATTACTGAGACACTACTTTTGCACATCTGCACAAGGAACTACTAAGTTTAAAGAAGGATATTCCCACATACATTTAGGTTAATTAATAAGTACTTCACAAGTAACCTGAAGAACAAAACCATAAACATCAATGAGCAAAAGAGCAAGAATGAACATTGTATCCTTGAGATTTAAGAAAGCAAGAAATGGATGTGCTAACTTGAAGGAAAATCACCTAAGTAATCTAAAAAACAATTTTAAAAATCTCTTAGGAAAAGATTTCTCAAGAGCCACTCATATTCCCCATGTGAGAGTCACAAGGTTGTCAGAAAATTCAGAAGTGGGGAGGGTGTAGAGTGAATCAGCACCCTGTTCCAAGGACACTGCCCAAAGCAACCTGACTCTTGGTATCACAATGGACTTGGACAGTCACGGAGGGCCCAGCAAGCCAGGGCCACTGGCTTGTAACTGTCCATCCCATGGTGAAAAACAAGAGAACGAGAAGTAAAACCACAAGAGAACGAGAAGCAAAACCATGGTTCTGAAGATGCCTGGGAGAAAGTCATTTAAAAAGATCTCAACAGAAGCAGCAGCAGGAGTCTTCTCCAGTGACAGTGGCACATGACCTACACACATGCAAAGCTAAGTCAGCCTGTTGGTCCCCAGTGTCAAGACAATCCCAGAATAGTCCCTGAAGTCCTGAAACAATGAAAAAAAACAAACAAACAAAAAAAAAACAAACAAAAAAAACAGGGGCAGGAGGCTGGGGTGTGCAAGATGTTTGGGGGAATCTGAGGAGTCAATATAAGTTGTCCAATTTATCCTTCAGATATTCTAAAGTAAAAATGACCACTTATCCCTCCATTTGACTTATTAAAAGTCATATGTTCAGGCCACAAGGGAGGGAAATTAGATGAATGAGGAAGTGGTGAGCCTTCAACAAAGCTCATGTACCAATCTTTCGTCAAGAAGTTGCATAATTCCACCAATATTTTTATATAAAAGATCCCCAATTATTACTCTCAAAACCCTAGAGAATCTAAAGAAAGTGTTGCAAATCTGGATTTCCAACTAAAAGGTCATTGCCCATCTAACTAAAATTTGAAAAGGTGAAAGCTGATTACAGAGATGGAATCAACTGTTGATAATTACATTCAGTTTAATACAAGGGATCCCTCCCAAGACCTCAGGGAATTCTCAACTGACTGGCTGGCCAAACAGGTCTCCGCTCAGGGCCAATCAGGCTGGTCAACAGCAGGAACAGGAGTGAGTGTTAAGAGGAAAATTCCTTAGACCAATTGAATTTAGTAGAGTTCATTTGGGCAGGACAAAACAAAACCAATTCAACACATCTTGGCAGGTCCCAGAACCAGAGCAGGTTCTGAGAATGTCAACAAACAATGTGAAAAACTCAAGTGGAGGTGCAGAAAACAATCTGCTACAGCTTTATCAACAGTCAAACTGTTAAGTGCTTACTTAGTTAGAGGGCCTCCTACAACCAACCAGAACTCAGTGACTGCAACTAAACTCTACACTGCTTTGGTTTACTGGGCCCAGTGCAGGTGCCCAGTCCAATCCTATGACCTCCCACAAATTTCAGTAAAAAACAGGAACCTAGTCAACAAATCCAGTCCTGGCCTGGCAAACAGAATAGGCGTCTGGAGCCTAAGTTTCCCTTCCTCAGCACTTGGTGCTACAAAGGCAGATCAAGATGACCCAATGCTGTTTAACTTCCTTTTTATCAAGATCATCCTTTATGTCATTTATTTTGAAGCAAAGTACTGTTTTTACCTATCTGGTGGAAGAGATATAGGGAAGGGCAAGGTATGGAATGCAGTCAGGAGTCCCAGGTTCTGATCCTAAGAACTCATGACCTGGTCAATGTGCTTGTTGAGTTCTACAGGGGACACCACTGGGACAGATTACTTAAAAGAATACCAAATAGAAATTTCCCTACCAGTGAAATGAAGTTCATTATCTCTGCTCATGTCACAGGTTCAGCATGAAGATCAGATGAGAGAACATACACGTGTACATACCAAGTACTTAGTAAACTACAAGGCAAGTTACAATTAAATGTCAAGACTTATTGTTAACGTCTTCCAACTGTTTGGAACCTCAGTCAAGAGGTTCCAACTATCTGAACAGAATAAAACACCTAGGTCTTTCTGGTTCCAGGAAATCTGGGCTTGAATCACCATACTTTGGTTTACTTTACTCACAAAATCATCCTGCCTATAGCAGCAGCTCTAAGCCCTTGGACCCAAAAGTACTGACAAGGTGCTCACTGTGTTCCAGACACTGTTTTATATCAACCCAATTAATCCTAATGACAGTTTGATGTGGGAGATGCTGTAATGGATTTTTATTATGTCCATTTTACAGATGCAGAAATGGAGGCAATGAAACACTAAGAACTTCTCTAATATCACCTAGACAGTGGCCAAATCAGGTTTGAGCATTCTGGTTCCAGAAACAGACTCTCCACAGGTGGATTTGGGCAGACAGGGCTGGGACATCTTTGTGACCCATGAAGATTCTAGCTGGCATTCAAGTGACTGACCTTTCAGTCTTGAAATCACCATTGTGGTGGGGAGTTCAGACTTTACTGACAAAGAGTGTGGATGTACCTTAAAATCCCTTGGGACTCTCATAGTAGCACATGTTAACACTAAGACTAAGGTGTACTGGGCAAACAAGGCTCATACAGGGCACACACTAAACGAAGCATCTAACTTCCAAACTTAAAGCTGGATTCACTACGATACCAAAACCCTGATTTTACATCCAATAATATTCTTTGGGGAAGGAAGTATCATGTCTAATATTGAAATAAAATCCACCAACATTTGAGGTACCATAGCCAAAAAGTACACCTACTTAACATGTGAACTCAGTTCTGGAGATGGACGGTTGTAAAAAACAACAACAACAACAAAAAAAAACACCACACACACACACACACACACACACAAACCATGTGCTCAGAGATGTCCTTCACCATACAAAAGGAAAGCCCAGTGGCAAGAACTGCAGTACCCACATTCTCAGTTACCACTCTGAGGTTAAAAGAGGAAAAAAACCTGTCAGATCAAGTAAGATGAAGAATTACAGGCAGGAGTGTCACAGCACATACCAAAGTCTTGTTAGAGCTTGATTTATGCACTGGGGTGGGGGTGGGATTGGGGGGTGTCTTTCTTAGTCTGTTTTCTGCTATTATAACAGAATATTTGAGACTAGGTAATTTTACATAAACGAATTTATTTAGCTCACAGTTCTAGAGGCTGGGAAGCTCAAGATCAAGAGTCTGCTTTTAAAGGCCTTCTTGCTGCAACATTCCATGGTAGAAAGCAAAGGTCAACAGAGAGCATTCAAGAGGGGAGGAAGCTGAACTCATCCATTTGTTAGGAACCCACTCTCGTGATAACTAACACACTAACCCACGCCTAAAATAATGGCATTAATGTACTCACGAAAGCAGAACCCTCATGACCTAATTCTCTTTTAAAGGCCCAGCTTCTCAACAGTGCTGCATTGGGGATTGTTTCAGCACATGGATTTCGGGGAACACATTCAACCATAGCCAGGTTTAAGTTCAAAGAATGATAATTATTCTCAGTTCTTCTGGTGGTCATATACCAATAAGAATTACCTTATTTAAGCACTTAAAAATTTTGCCAGTTCCTAAAATATTTTAAAAAGGTAGTAGACTTTATTTACAAATTAATATACATTCATCACAAGAATCCACATATCTTACGTGTACATGAAATAACACTGAAAATTCTCCCTCACGTCTCCACCTCTTATCTTACTCCTACTAGATTTAGCTAGTGCTAATTTATTAGACTTAGGTCTTCCTTGCTTTTTAATTTCTCCCTAAAGGTAAACAAAAATAAATATATACATACAAACATATATAAGTATGGTGACTTAAACATTTTTTTTTTTACAAATAAATCTCAACTATCTCCCAGATTGGCTTTTAGATCTATCTAAACTGCCTTTTTTTTTTTTTTTTTTTTT